>CATQJA010002036.1:0-49725 GCA_958295435.1 Mesorhabditis spiculigera
TTGTGACCTCTGTTCCTAGCCAAAAAGCCAGGGAAATATTATTTTGTACATTTTTTTATTGTCATTTCCTAGCTTAAAAAGGGCCGGGAAAGTAGTTTTGTTTCTTCGCATCCTTAATTTATTTGTATTGCTAAGTTCACTAAGCCACTGCTTAGGAACTCAGCAGTTATTAAAAAAATCTAAAAAAAATCATCGTATTTTTGTGTTTTATTGCATATTTATTTTTATTTCTTCGTCTTTATTTGTGCATTGAATTCGTCTGTAATCCTATTGAAAACAAACTTCCAAATTATTGGCTAGCTTTTCCCAAAACAATCAATTTTTCTTGTGTGTAACTCATCAAGTCGTTTTTTTTGAATCCAAAAAAGTGGCGGCAAACCTAGTCCCAGTACAAAGACGAGGAATGGCTGAAGAAGAACTGCCAAGAACTCCAAAAGAGTTGCGCAATGAAATCAAATATATAGTGGACCTTGGCTTGAAGTTCAGCGGAAACACCGGAACAACATTCTCGGACTTCTTAAGGACCCTATTTGAGCAAACCAAGCCGGTAGGGATAAGCTGGGAGGCAGTGAAACGGGCGCTACCTTTTCTGCTTCACGGGGAAGCAAAAGGGTACTATGACTTAATGCTAGCTCAGAACCATGATGATCTAAGAGAGGTAATCAGGACTTTGAGCAGCGTTTTCAACACGCCGAGCGTGGGATTAGAACTGCAAAAGAATTTGCACCTGAAGAGGCAAGGGCACCAAGAATCTCTTGGGGAATTCATTGCTAAGGTCAAGAGGGCGACCGAACAACTGAACCCGGACCGAGTGGACCAAGAGATACGCGATGCGTTATTGGAGAGAACCTGGCCGGAGATCGGAGCGGCACTTGGGCAGAAGCGATTCCACGAAATGACGACAACACAACTATACGAATTGGCCAAAAAGGCCGAAGACAAAATTAAACTGAAGCGGGCAGCGGAGCAGAAAAAAAGACTCCATTGATGAGATAATCGCAGCCATCGAGGAGGACGAGTCGAAATCTACCAGGCCCCAGAAGCACAACTACAAAACGACTCCACAGCACAACAACCGTTACCAGAACAACTACAATCAGCGCAACAACTTTCAACCGAACACGCAGCGGAGCGGCACACACAATAATTTTCAGAATCCACACTACAACCAACAGAACTTCAATCAAAACAACAACTTTCAACCGAACACTCAGTGGAGCGGCACACACAATAATTTTCAGAATCCACACTACAACCAACAAAACTTCAATCAAAACAACCAGCGACCATTCAAAAAACATTACAAAACTAATTTCCAGACGAACTCTTTTCAAAACAATACGCAATTCCACCCGAATAACCGACAATTCACACCAATGCTTCAAAATCAACCGACGAGGAGTTTCGTACAATGTTTTTACTGCCAGAAGATGGGGCACAAGGCCGTAGAATGCCGCGCCAAACAACGACATGAACAACAACAGCAACAAGGACAAATTCCCAGAACCAACAGCGTCGAAGAAGAGAGAGAAACACAAGCCAGACCGATAGGAATGCACTCGATTCTCCGAGGCTATCCTTTCATTACTTTGCTTAGCATTATGTGCCTGCTTTGCAATTCGGTAGCGGCAAGCACCATGACAACGGAAGCGCTGTTCTGTCCACAAGGAAATGAGAATATCCCTGTGAGAATTCCCAATGTCCATCCATGCAGCACTATACGACAGAATAGCCTTTATACCAACATCACAATCCTGCAACGAGTCCCCCAAGAGACGCACCATGTCGCGTGGTTATGCAAGCGAGTTCGAACAACCAAATGCGTCAACTACTATTTTTTTAAAGGGGAAACCACATTCACTGAACAGAATTTCTTGGAACCGAATGAACAAGATTGCGACGGACTTGCAGATCGCATAAAGCAAGGCGATGACGGATGGCTTGAGTCAGATGGGTGGTCCCATGGACCAGTTGAAGAACCGGAAGATTCCCGGAATTATTTTTTTCAAACTATTTGTTATAATGCCACTTGGCATCTGTTTAAAAAGGGAACAGTTATATCTGATGAATACGAACTGGAGTCGAAGCTGCTTGAAGATCATAGCTGCATTTCGACACCGAAAATCCAGGAGGATGTCGAAAAATGCCGCTCTTACCAGTCGTTTCTCTATTGGATTACGGAACCGTATCGTGCCGATTTGGAGAAAAATGTCACCTTGTATGAAGGCGCTGCTTATATCACCGCGGAGGAAGTGCTAGTACCAGAAAGTAGTATCAATTTAAAAATTGATAACTCCAGAAAGGCGGATGATGACGAGGACGGATTGAAATGGTTCCATACCATAGATTCCAATACCTATTTTGGCTTCAAAACAACGGTAGATGTAGTGGAAGAATTGTTCGAGGCACGACAGGATCTTGTGGCTGATCTGAACATTCACAACGCAAGGCTCAAGCGCACGCCAGGCACAATTCAGATCGAGGATGAGCATGCGCGTAGTATCTACAAAAACTTCGCTCGGAAAGAACGAGAAGCCGGCAGACACAAAAGAAATGTAAACGAAGATGAGGATGAGCTATTTCACAAATATGCATTCCCCTCCCGGAAAAACTCGATTTCCAAGGACTGGCGAAGATGAAAAGGAAGAATATACCGGATGGGACACATTGGCAAATCTGATCCAGGCACAAGTGAATGAACAACGGCGAACTGCAGAAAATTTGCGATGCTTGAATCACAACAACGAGATCCAACTAATCCAATCGGTGGCGAGGCTCGACCCTTCACAGGCTGCTCGGCTAATTCTCAAGAATCCAGCCACGACAGCAAAATGGGCCGGAGATTTGTTGCTGGCTAGCCCATGCACAAAAATTTCGGTCGAAATAATGCCGACCAGAAAAATCGGCAGCGTTTGTTTTGAGGAGGTGATCACGAATTTCAATGGGTCTACTTGGTTTTTACAACCCGGAACCCGAGAAATCAGTGATTCAGGAAACCCAATTTCCTGCGAGAATCTCCCACCAATTTTCTTTGAAAATAAAAATCAAACCTATCGGATTGAAGAAGGACACATAAGCAAAGTCTCGATCCCGACACATCATTTCACACAGCTTGTCGCATCGGGTGCGGAAATCTTCCAAATATCCCAACTTCTTTCTGATTTGAAGCGGCCAAGATCAGATGTAACCGCAATCAGGAATCTCCAAAAACGGATCGAAATGATTGAGATCGCTAGCAATCGGATTGCCTTCGAGGGCAACAATAAATTAATGTCAGAATACATGCGTGAAGAATTAGAAAAAAGACAAAACCCAAAAAATGAATCCGAATCCTGGGTTTCAGAAACGCTACATACTCTCAAGGAAGGAGCCCAAACCGTGGTATCAACTATTGGAAACGCAGGGACGAGTATTCAAAATCGAGCTGAAGGTCTTCTAGACAAGGTGATACAAAAGATTCTTGATACCTTGCTACAATTCCTTCTGTATATTCTATTGCCCTTGCTTGGCATTCTACTGATTATTCTAATTTTCTATATTGCTGGAAGAATCTGGTGGCACAGACTCAAATCGAAACAGAAGGCTTCACTAATCGCAAAACAGATGCGAAACATGACCCATGGGGACCTGGAGAAGCAAGAAAAGCCTGCACCACCCAAACGACCCCCACCGCCGAGAATCAACGCGATTGAACTGGAACCAACGAATAGCTCGTCAACGATATTCACAGGCGATTCTTTTGAGGCCAATTCTAGAACAGGATTTCTAATACCAAAAATCTATTGAAAATAAATGTTTTATTTGACCTATTATTTTTTTTTACACACTGAAATAAAATCAAATCAATCCTCCAAACTCCATAAACTATGGAACGGACCCTATCAAATCTTAAAATTAATTTCCTCAAAGGCGGAAATCGAACCGCTCAACGGGAATAGAAAAACAACAATACATCTAAATCACATTTTTTTTAGGAGATTACAGCAGGACCCTGCTAGCTTTAGGAGATGCTCAGGATAAGCCCCACCAACCAGAACCTCACCAGGAGGAATTTCATCCAACACCCACCAGGCGCTCAGACAGACTAATAGCAAAGAAAACAAACACATTAATGAAAACAACACACATTACTTCATTATTTTTTTTGCATTCACAACAAAACAAAATCAACTTTCGAAACAACCTAAAAATATATAACCTCTAACTACAGAGAACCGAGGAAAACTACAGACAAACGAAAATAATTAAAATCACCCATAAAAATCCATTTTTTTTGTAGAAAACAGCACTTCCCCCATCTGAGCCAATGGTAGACGAGCCCAACAAAATCTATGCCGTAGACGAGCCTGAACCATGCCCGATACTGTAGATGAGCCATGAACCCAGCCCAATGTTGCCGATGAGCCAAATGCACGCCAAATCTTTATGCCGCGAAACCCCCGTCAACTATTTCCGAAACAAAAACCACCAACCAGAATGATCTGTAATCTTCAAATTCGTGTTCAAATTCTTTTTCGATGATATTTTATCTTTGAGACTTCCCAAACCACCATCTATTGTCGATCTGTATTTTCTGTTATTAAAAATGATAATTGCACATTTTTTTTCTTGTAAATCTATCTATGATCCAAAATGAAATTGTTTTTCTCTCATTTATTTTCGAAAATTATCGCCATTTTCCCCCTCCAAACATTTTCATGCCTAAAAATTGTATTTAAAATATGCCCTAAAAATGTCATTTTCCAAATAATTTTGTATCTTTCTCATTCTCAACACTCACCTTATTTTTTATGTGTATCCATTACTTATTTTTTATGAAGTTGCGGGACGCAACTTACTTGGAGAGGGGACATGTCCTATATGATAGGGGAGAGGCACGCCCACTCGGGGGGAACAGGCCCCGGGAGGACCCCTGCGGGGGCCTCCCCACTTCTTGCCCAGTCTTGACCTAGTCTAGGAACGGTACGCTAGCTCTAAGCTTTACCTAGAAAACCCAGAGGAGGGACCGGAGGCCGAAGGGCCGATGGTCCTGAATCTTTTGGATTGACTTTTAGATCTTTATGATCTCTTATTTTAAATTATTGGGCCTGAGTCTCCGTGTTGCCTGGCATCCTTTCCCGGGCTCTTATCTCTTTCCTTAAAAACCCTTTGCACATTTTGCTCTTATGGAATGCTAAATAAACTAAGAAAAACCCCATACCGTAAGCTTCACTTTTACAGTCAATTACATCGAAAGCGCCATCAGGCCACTTATCCACACATTAATGTTTGTCTTCTCCTTCAGCTTCCCGAAACTAGTCTAGGGTGCCAATTTACCATTAAATGGGTTAAGTTATTAATAGACGTAGTTAATTACAGAGATGCAACCTTAGCACGGAGGTCAGATAAGTTCAGTATAGTTAGTATGCGGACTTAGAAGGTAAATCGTAGTTACCCAAATGGGAATATCGTAATCTAGCAGTGATCCCTCATAGAGAAATCACCTAGATTATGACAGCGGATAGAATTAGTAGTACGAACCCCGGGCTACAATCAAACCAAAGCACAACCCTAGACCTGTTTCCACGATAAAAACCAGATTTTTCCGGATTATTTGAATTTTCCGAACATTTTAAAGCATGAAATTTGTGTTTTTGCAAAAAATTTTTGGGTTTCCGGACGTTCCAGCGTCTTAAATCCGACATTTTTTCGGGTTTCCGGATTTTCCGAACTTTCCAAAGCCTAAAATCTGTGCTTTCGACAAAAAAAACTATCCAAAACGAACCCCGGAACCGTTCGTGCAGCTAAAAAAAATGTTAAATTTGGGCACTGCTAATTGGGACCGGCAAGCAGAGGTCCCTGGGGGAATATAACGAAACTGGCAAAAAGCCAATTTCCGATGCGATTGGATGTTAAAAATGCTGTAATTGGGCCCGGTAAAATATCGAATTCTTTTTTTTTGCGAGCACGATTTTTTGAACAAGTTTCATTTCTGCAAGGGCAGCTACAGGAATCTTTGAATCTTTGAAGAAGGGAGTGAACTGCTTGCTGATTGGGTAAAAGTTAAAAATCTCTGAAAGTTTCCGGTTTCAGCTATACGAGCGACTTGGCGCAGGGCAGCAGCAGAAAGAACGTAAAAAAACTTCATCACATTATTCATGTGTATTTTTAGCTAATTAAGCTATATCAAAGCCTAAGCCGAACCCCAAAGCCATGCTCAACTCAAAGGTGAGTCTAACAAGGATACCTCCCCAGCTCGAAGTTCAACTTCGGTTAGCTATATAGCGTATCAGATGCAGTTTTTCGCGCTGATCACGATCCCGATATTTATTTTTGCCCAAATCCATAGGAACACCATGAAAAATAATTTTAAACATTGTGTATTTTTTGCCTAGCTGGCGTGATCCGCCCTACGGGCTTCAAAGCCTCTTTCCAGAGCGGGCATCCATCGGTGGCATGGTGCAGTCGGCAAGTACTTAGTCTACCAATCTAGGGGTCACTAGTTCGAGTCTTGCCGCTGAAAGCTATTTTGCTTTTTGGATAAAACTTGCTGTGAAGGCCATATGGACGCCCAGTAAAAAAATTTCTAGTTCTTTTTGGCCCATATGTCGCCAATTGAAGTATTTTTTGGCAACAACACAGCATTAATCTCATAATGATTATCAGTAATTGTACCATTAGAAATTCTCCTTCCTACCCCGGAGCGATAAAGCTACATAAAAATCGAGCGTAACCAAAGTCTAATAATTCCTTGTCGGAAACTCAAAACATTTTTGAGCAAGCACTACAATTAATGATGATGATTGACACATCGATAATTCGAAATGTCGTTCACCAGAAAGAGTAAAACTAAACGTAAAATCCCAAGCGCACCGACCAACCGATGCAAAACCGATAAAAAATTTTTTACTGGGCGTCCATATGGCCTTCACAGCAAGTTTTATCCAAAAAGCAAAAAAGGCTTCAGCGGCAAGACTCGAACTAGTGACCCCTAGATTGGTGGACCAAGTACTTGCCGACTACACCATGCCACCGATGGATGCCTCCCTCTGGAAAGAGGCTTTGAAGCCCGTAGGGCGGATCACGTCCAGCTAGGCAAAAAAATACACAATGTTTAAAATGATTTTTCATGGTGTTCCTATGGATTTGGTCAAAAATAAATATCGGGATCGTGATCAGCGCGAAAAACTGCATCTGATACGCTATCTAGCTAACCGAAGTTGAACTTCGAGCTGGGGAGGTATCCTTGTAAGCCCCAAAACCAAGCCAAGCCTAAGCCCAAGCCTAAGCTTAGGCCGCACTCAGGCCGGCCCGATCCTTGATCCCCTTATTTCGCGGACAGAAATCACCACAACCCGCGCAAACAATTTTTTCCAGAAAGTCATGTCGCGGCACTTCTGGAGACTGGAATTTCGGGACAATGAGGAAGTGATTTTCCGGGCGCCGCACTGCTCAAGCCGTCCTCCTTCGTCCTCAGATCCCTTATCCGGGCAGCGGCCGTAAAAAGGTGAGGGTGGAGGGAGGGGAGGAGGGGGAGGATCAAGTCCGATCCTTCAGATCCCCGGAGGGCGCGGGCAACCGAGAGCTCCTCCCGAGGGGGGTGTCCGTATTTTCAGGTTGGACGTACGGAACGAAAAGAGGATTGACATGAGAAACGCATAACTTCACCGTAGATTTTGAAACCCGTACGGCTCGAACCTGTGGCTCCATACTTTTTTTGTACTTGCGATTGAGGCTTTCAAAGCTGTGCGGTTCGAACTTGCGCTTTAACAATCTCTAAACTTCGGTCGGCACCCAGAAGGTTTTGGAAATTTCGGTAGATGCACATTTGCCGGAGCACCCTAGGTTAACGAAAGATAATTTTAGGAAGCGTTCATGGGATTCAAGATATTCAGAAGGTCGAACGGACCGAGCTTGTGCTTCTGCAGCGTTGCTTTGATCCCGAAATATCGTGGCTTCCGGCTGAGTAATAGGTTTTTCTAACTAGTAGTAAGATTGCCTGGGCACAAGGCAGGTACAAGGCTTTGCGTTACGCAAATTACTCGAGCTGTTTTCTAGCAAAAGGCTATGTAACAGAAATCATTTGTGCAAAAGAACTTTTTTGTTGCAGTTTGTTGTGGTTTCTGAGTGAGCCTGATCCTAAAGTGAACTTCCCGATTAAGTTCAGCTTCACCAGGATCTGCTGTCGAAGAACGAAAAATCAATCCTTGCCAGCATGTCATGCACTCATGGCACCGTAACGGGTTCTCCACCCCGGCTTGAAGCCTAGAGCTGCCCGGCGGCTCGAAATCTGCTTCCTGATCTTGCCGTTTCTACCGTCGGCGAGCTGCCTTCAGGAATCTGGTGCTGAACAGTGGAAGGATTTATCGTGCTCTGCCGAGCGTACGATGAGGACTGCAGTGGAGTTCAGTCTGAGCAAAGCTCCAAGTTTAAGTTTAAGCCTGAGCCTCACGCGAAGCCTAACCCAAGCCAAAGCCTAATTTCCCGCCTGTCCTCCCGCTTTGTCCTTGTTTGCCATAAAGCCTTTGCGACAAGCCGCAATTGGCACTTCCCGGATGCCACTTTTTCAGGTTTGTCTTCTTTTGGGCTGCCCTCAGCGCAGTCCATTTCCAGTTCAAAGGCGTGCTGCCGATCCAGATAGTCCTCCTCAACGCGTATATATCTCCCTCTCTCTCTCTCTCTCTCTCTCTCTCTCTCTCTCTCTTTCTCTCTCCCTTTGCGTCTCTTCACGCAGCGCTAGCTAGCGCCAAGTCCATTTTATTTCCGCATCGCTCCTCCGTACACCTCCTCCCCCTCACCCTCCGGCTCTTCAAGATCCTCGCGATGCACCGGTTTATCTCCCCCACCTCACTTGACAACAATGCGCACGGTGTGCCTGGAGCGCAGCCAAGGATCGTTGGGGCGTAGTTTGGTGTATCGATGGTTGAGCGTTAAACCACGTAGCGTATCGTAGCGTAACGTAACGCAATGTAGCGTGACATAACGTAACGTACGTAACGGAGCGTAGCGTAAGCAGCATATCTTAACGTACCGTAGCGTAATGTAGTGCATGATTTTGAGCATTTCTGGAAACTAAACCAGTCGCAAAATTCAAATCGCGTAAAGTGCGATTTTTTATTTTTTTCGGCGAGGCCATTGGAGAGGGATAAAGGCTTAGTAGACTTAGACTCAGGCTGAGGCTAAGGCTGAGGCTTAGGCGGAAGCCAACGTTGTGCTCCAGTTCCAGCGTCTAGAGCACGAGCTTCGAGTCTGACGAGCTCTGGCTCGCTTGCCAGCCCCACAAGGGCTCCTGAGAGACTCAAGGCGATCCAGCGAAGCAAAGGAAGCAGGCACTTGCTGATCTGCCCTGCCCGAGTGAGCGGGAGGAGTACAGCAAGTTCAAGGAGGATACAGGATATATCTGGACTGGCGGGCTAAAAATCAAAATCGGATATAGCCATCGATCGGAACAAGGTAACGGGATGTGCATTAATGGAAGCTTAAAGCAAAAGTGTCTAAAAATTTATCTATTCGAGCCAATTTTGCATAATCCTTAAATTTCTTTAGAACGGCATTAAAAAATAGTACATTTAAAAAGTAATTAAAAATTTGTCAATTTTACCATAGAAAACAAAAGGTACGTTCTTTAGGACACAAAGTGCTATGATCCTGCTGCCATCCGGTTATACCGTAGCAAAATATTTGTTTTACGGCGCTGCCTCAGAAATGGCCGGGCCGGAATAATCAAATTTGGGCGCGGAGCCATTTTCACCCCGAAAGACCTTATCAAAGTACTCATTTCAGGTGGGCCCGGGGTAAGTCGCCCCATCGAATTTCTGATGGGAAGAACGGGTCCTAGCGTATATAGGATTGTAGCGGAACACCGGAAGTGTACGCCTAGGGTTTGTGGTCTGGATCTCCATTCATGATAAAAAAGTAAAAAGGTAGCGCAAATTTACACAACACATAAAAAATGGAAAAAAAACCACATTCGAATAGGCACTACGCCGTGCTTACGAATATGACTACGCGCTGTGCACACGCCAAAGGGGAGGAGGGAGCGGGCCCAAAACAGACCGAACGAGGAACGAAGAAAGGAGAACCCGGACCCTTATATCATTTAATATTTTATTATTTTTGCCATTTTTTTCTTTTTTGATTTTTTTTACCCTTGTTTTAACGTTTTTTCACCCATTTTTCCCGCGGTGTTGTATTTTTCGCTATAGTTTTGTAAAATTTGGGGACGCCTCTTGAGTCTTGGAATTTTGGTTTGGTCCGGGTTGCGCCCTACTCACGGCTGAAATGGCGTAAGACTCCTGACTACGCATAAGAGTTACGGTAGACGCAAGATCATGAGTACGAGCTATTGATACCGTACTTACGACGACAAACCGGGGCTATACGTTTAATATCTTCAATCGTTTTACCTCGCCGAGTTGAGCCATCATTACGGTACATACTACGCCCTACTTTCGGTCTGCGGTCTTCGGTCTTTAGGCTTAGGTTTAGGCTAGGCTTAGGCTTCGCTTGAGGCTTAACTTGTGTTAGGCTTAGATTAGGCTTTTTCTTCCGTCCACTATATAGCTCCATGCCTCCTCTATTCCTGATTCGAAACCGGTTCCGTAGTATTCCGGCCGGGGTGGCCGAAAATAATTGATTGGTCGTTAGCGGGGGACGAAACGACGAAACCTAGCGAGAGATCCCGTTTGAGAAGACACGCATGCGGGGAAAACTACAGTTCGATCTCACGGGCTGATCAACTTGGACAGGGCGGTCTTGCTAGAGGTATGGCAGGAGAATCGAGTAATTGTGGAGAGCGGTGTCACAGAAAATGCAGAAAATTAGCATCAGGCAGGAGAAGCAGAGAAAGAGATAAATGCAAATAAATGGCATAAAGAACCCTAAAGAAACTAGAAAAACAAGTTTTGCGGCGCGCGCCAGTATAAGAGTGTGGAAAGAAGTGTGGCGTAGTTGAGGAAAGGTACGCAGGGCGTCAAATGTCAGGCGCATCATGTAGGTTCTACGCGTTTTTTAATGATCTTCGAAGTTATTTTCGACAACAATATTGCGGAAGACGCGGAAAAACGGCATCGTGAATACCTTACTGCAAAATAAGCTCAAAGAGAACCTGATTAAAAAGCCTACCAACAACAAACAAATACGAAAATTGCGCCACGGCCCGACAATCGAGGAAAATGGCTCCAGAAAAGCCCAGTGAGCATGAGCATGAGTTTTCTAGACGATCGAAGCTTCGAGAATGCTGTGGTGTGGTAAAAACCCGATCGGATTGCTAGAACTGCGGTAAAACACGAAAAATGAATAAAATTGGGCCAGAAAAGCACAGTGAGCGCGAGCAGGGGTTTTCTAGACCATCGATAGTTCGAAAACTCGTTCAAGGAGCCGTAATAAAAAGGGGGAAACTGCCGGAACTGCCATAAAAGGTCATAGGAATAAAATCAATCCATAAAAGTACGGTGAGCACGAGGAAGAGGACGAGCACAGGCTGGTAAGCACGCACAGACTGCTCCGTCTCCTTCGCGGAAATGGAATAAAACTGAAACGACGTGGTGGTGGTGGTGGTGGTGGCAATGGGTAGTTTGTGTGGAATGGAGTGAGGGTGAGGGAGCTGATGCTGCCCGGTTCCGCCCAATCGTTTCCACGGCTCTTTTCGCCTGCCTGGGTCCCCGTTGGGGTACGGTAGCCGGGGCGGAGTGTCCCGAGGAAGGGATCGGATTCGCTCGGTTCTTGATCATCACCCTCAAATAGGACATCGTTGGATTTTGAAGTCGCCGGTGTCTGGGTGGGGAAATGTACGTGATCGGCGATCAGAGAGAGGTAAAATGGGTTGAAATGGGGTGACTACCGTAACCGCGCGGTTCCCATTTTAGCCCCTGGGCTTTTAAAGGTACCTTGAAGGCATGGAAGCCATCCGAATGGAGGGTCCCAATCAAAAACACTCAGACTAAACTGGGTGCTGCTCCTCGCCCAAAAAGTCTTCAACAATTTTCTATTTTGATTGCTTCCCGACCCCTTCAAATCGACAGGTCTAAAAGAGCACGAAATTCCGCAGGATTCCGACCTTACGGTCTTGTATTGGCAATAGTAGCATGCCGGAATTTATGAAACGGCTCTTCCTCTAAGTTGTCTGCGTTAGTTTACGGCTTCTTGACCTCTTTAAATCGAAAACTCGATCGAAATCCGAAAATTCCGATCCGCTACCTTTACGAGCGTATTTTTGCGTAGCCCTATGCCCTGGGTGTCTCAAACGATCCAAGGTAAACCCAGGAAATTACGCTTTTTCGCCACTCTAAGCAGCAATTTCGGCAAGAGTTGAAGCTGTGCAGAGACCATTTGCTGAAATTTTGCGTCTCGCGCCTGGGACTCGCAAGGATTTTTAGTACAACCTCTAAGAATGGCATTACTCGATCAGCCGCCAACACAGCCGGCTAGATGTGGGCAATTGATATAAAAAGCACATTAATGTGCTGCAATGATCAAGGAAAGAGTACGACGACTTCACGGCGTTCAAGCAAAGATGTTGAGATTTTTAAAAACTGATTGCATCAGAAATTGGAAAAAAATTTGAGTTGCAAAAATACGGCAGCCCTCCGAACTACCGTAACCTGCATGATGTCAAAAATATCAATTTTTGCAAACTATTTTAATTCAAGGTTTTTTGAAACGTGACACTAATTCCTACCTTATTCAATAGCTAACTGCTGCTAATAGCTTCAAGCTAGGGGCTTGATAAAATCACGCCTTCAAAATATGCATTTTTTCCAAGAAAAAATCAAAAAAATATTTACGGATTTTCGCAGCAATCCAAATCGTAGTAAAAAATGCTGGAAACAGCTAAAACTCAGCACATTCACCTGTTTTGGATTGTTTTGGCCTAAGATTAATAATACAGGCTTTTGCGAAAAAAATTTTTAGTTTTTCGAGAATAATGCAAACAGGAAAGACTATATGGCTATGATACTACAGTTACCAAGTACTGTATTTCTACGCTTTTTGCCAGTTACACCGTATCGTGACGTAGCCCCTGTTTCTCGCATCCTGGGGTTGTTTGGAGCAGCGCGGAAATCATGACCCGCCCTGCGGTGGCTGCCCCAGCTGAAGGCGGCTATGCCTACGTAGGCATGGCCTTGGCTGGCCGACTCGGGGTCGGCCGGCTAACTGATATCCGCGACCAATCGAGAAACGGTAAAAATATGTAGACAATCAAGGCGCCTCTGCTTCCCGGTTTTTTGCCGGGTGAGAGATTACGGTCCGTGACGCGGCCTGTGTACGTGTTGGTCGGAAAAAACGGTTTTGGAAAGAACAGCTAATTAAATTACAAAGATAAAATTTCTCAAAAACACTTGAATAAAGCCACAAAAAAATTATCAATTTGATAGGAGCAAGCATTCGAAAAAAATTGAAAATTCGTAAAAAATCGTACAGTTCCGAGCTATGTCTAACCAAAAAAAAACGGAAAATGAGGCATCAATATGATTTTCTTTATAGCCGGTATCTTGTCAGGGCGTAGCTCAAAACTTAGCTCCGCCGGCTCCAAAAAGCTTAAGCGCTGAGCTCGAGCCTAACTAATCCATCCTAAGCCTAAACTCATTCCTACGCCTAAACATAAGCCCAAACCTAGAATGTTAAGACGAATACAAAAAAGACATAATACAGAATCACAGAACGTTAAGACAAAAAAATCAGTCGATTGATGATATTTTCGGCCTTCTATGCCTTTTGCAATCGTCTTCAAGGCGATCATCTGGTGATCAGCGAAATTCTAGAGATTCTATGACCCGCGTGCAATTCAGCAAATTTCAGTGAGCCACCAGTTTCTGTGGTTCTCTAGGTATCTCGATTGTGTTCACGATCACCAACACGATTTCTGAACTACATGAAATCCAGCAAATCCGTGCCATTCAGCAAATTCTGCAGTTGCCTGGATTTCTTAATACCTTCTTCGCCGATCCCCGGGGCAGGTGATCGACCTAGAGGATCCCGAACCCGGTGGTATCCCCGGAGTTTGACTTTCTGGGGCGATCAATGCCACGACGTCACACGCCGAAATGGGCGTGTTTTCGGACGGCCTGGCCATTCGGGGGAAGGGAGCCTTTAGGAAATGGATCTTTGCACGACGAAATCCGTGACGTACCGTAATCGGATGTCGATTGGAACTGACTGATCAAGGGCAAAGGGGATGGTGGCTTAAAGGGCTAGTGAGGTGACACGGTTCTATTGGATTCAAGCACGGACGTAATCGAGTTGCCACTTGCAGCTTCCTTGAGCTTGGGCTTGGGTTTGAGCACGAGTATCGATTCGAGATTGGTTTTGAACTGTCATAATTGACTACAGCATCCCTATGCGCCACTAGGTGGCAGACAAAATTGCTCGGAAGCGGATCTGAACTCCTCATCAATCTCGAAAAATAATTGAAGATCAGAGCTGATCTTCAGGATCAAACGTCTAAGCCTGAAAAATGTCGCTCGGGCAACAAAAATCGTGTATCACGAGACACCTGGAAATAACCGGAAATATACGGAACGATCAAGCTCAAAAACGGGTGTTGAGCACAAAAATTAGAATTCGATTATATCGGAAGCTTCCGGAAAAATAGCTGCTTTTCTGCCGAAAATACCAAAAAGTCGGAAAACGGGAAAAGACACAAGAACGAATCTCAGAAAATTCCAGCCTGCGGCTCCTCGCCAAGGCGGAAGGACTTTTCCGGGGATTCGAGGGAATGGAAAGAAAGCATAAAACCCGGTTCTCCTGGCTAAGGGATGCTGCCCTGTAGCCACGAAATCCTCTTGTTCTTTCGCCTCACCCCGATATTTCGTGACTCGATCTGCGCGCGGGCGTTAAGGATCGCGATCTCGAGTTGGGGAGGCTCTTCCTCCTTCTGACCTCCTCTTTAGCACTCCTGCCGTCTCTCCTTCTCTGTCTCTAGCTCTCTCTCACTCTATCGTCTTTAAGGACATCTAGGAACAGTCAGGACTGGAAAGGTCAGGAAAGAAGCTAGAGCAGCAGCCAGTTACATGGGCTTCCGCATTCTGACAACCTGAATCGAAATGCCTGGGCTATGCCTGGGATGGAACTTGGGATCTTGGGAAGTTCTCCTTTCACACCAAACGTCAGATCAACGCGCAACGGTATTCCAACGTAGCGTGTTGCTGAATTTTTCCATGTTTCCGAATTATTGGACTCAGAGTTAGCTTTTCTTTTTAGACTTTTTGGTATGCTGCAGATTGGCAAGAAGCGCAAGCGGAACTGGGTTACCATAAGTTAGCTCCTGAAGTTTTATCGTCGAATTTTTTTTGGGATCAAGCCATACCGTAACTCGCTTTAACTTTTCGAAGCAAGAGATCGATGAAATAGAACAGCAGTTTTTCAATACTATATACAGAAAACATTCGAGCTATTCCGAAGGTCCGAAGGAAAGGCGGCATAACTTGAAAACCTCCGGAAAAGTGTATTTATTTTTCTTTTATAACATTGCATCCATACGCACTAAAAATCGGTAAAATCTGAAGAAACCACCAAATTCATTCCAAAATCAGTATACCCCCCGAAAATCGATAAGCTCCCAACGTTTGGCCAGACAAGGAGGGAGATAGTCACGCGGTTCAGCACAAAAAGCGGGGAAGGCGGGCCTCCAGAGCTACCGTAGCCTTCGTCTAGTTGCCCCAAAACAATAGGCGATTGTTGTGAAAATATAAAGAGAACGGTGGTCGCTAATTTGCGACCGGAGAATGGCGAAAACCTAACAATTCGTTAATATTAAAAAAATTACTTGTTTTCGGGTTGCTAGTCCGAAAATGCCAGTTCCTGGTCCTTCAGGCCCTTTTGACTACCAGAAACCACTGCTCTCGGCCAAAACGTCTTAATGTTGAAAGAGTCTTGTTGAAAATGTGGCCCACGTATTAGCCTTTTTTAGGTGGAGCGTGCCGGAGCGCCGTTCGTAAAAACCGTTCCGGGCCCGCGATAGCATTAGGCGGAGGGATCAGTAGTCTTCTATTCTATGGACATAAAAAGCCTGGGTGCCGGATTTTTCGATGGCGGCTGTTCGGGAAAATAGCATTTTGGGGGGTTTTCCTTATAAACAAATACGTCTTTCTCGCGCGCTCTCTCTCTCTCTCGCTCTCTCTCTCGCTCTCTCCCTATCTTGGCACCAATGATCCGGGCACTGTTTTTCCTAACTAACCACTGTGGTACCGTACCGTACTTTGCTTTTCCCCATCGGCCACCCTCAATTAGCCCTAATCCCAATTTCAAGGTTGTCTGGATACTCCTGATTCCCTAAGGTATCAAAATCCGCCTGTGTGCTTTGTCCCCAATTCAAAAATTTACTTGGAGGGAAGGAGAGCGGCACCAAAAATATTGAGCTTGAATTTGGCAGCTTCCGAAAAAGCTAGCTAAGGCTAAGCCTAAGACTGAGCCTGGGCCTAAGCCTACTAAGCCTAGGCCTAACCCTAAGCCTAATGCAAGCCTAATCCTAAGCCCAACCCTGCGCTCATCCTGCCCTACACCAAGCTTAATCTGAAACCGGGCTCATACCGAAACCAGTTGGACTAGTTCCGCTTTCTCCAAGCTCAAAGACCCATCGGAATTGGTAGCACCCCGTCATTACCCTATCCGGGATTAGACGGGCGGCCACCCCTGGCTAATTCCGTTACGCTCCTAGGGGCATTGGTGGCCCCACGTCCAAAGGCTAAGAACGTGGCCACGCGACCAATCGCATTACGGTACCCTTTCGTGGCCATTTCAGCGACACTGATGCGTGCCATTAAGCCTGTTTCGGTGCAAAATGGGAATGCCAAATGCCGTCGCTGGACTATGAACAGGTCGGGGGGCCAGCATTTGGCAAGTGCGGATTCGGGCAGGCCGAAGATACGAGAATAATTTAAAAGGAACGGCTGGAGGGAAAAGTGGGAAACTGCTGAAATAGTGGGGGCGGTAATAGAAAAAGCCGGAACTTAAAAACAGGAAAATCCAGAGGGAAATCCACGTCTTCCGGCCAAAAATCGAAAAATTGCAATTTTTTCAGATGAATGGGGGTAGGAAGGCTCTCGGTACATCTACCCATTTTCCCAAATAGTTCACGTTTTAGGCGGAGAACGATGATCATTGAAGCACACAAACAAATACGGAGGAATTCGTAAACAAAGCACTTCGACTGGGCGGGTACGGTAGCTGGGAAGAGACCGGGAAAGAAGGACACTGGATTTAGCGAAAACGATCTTATCGAGCGCTTTTTATGTGAGATGGAGGGGTACTGTAGAGAAATACCCTATGCTACTTAAAAAGTTCTTGATTTACCTACATACTGCCGATTCACAGAATGCCGATTTACAGAATGCCGATTTACAGAATGCCGATTTTACAAAATGCCGATTTACAGAATGCCGATTTACAGAATGCCGATTTACAGAATGCCGATTTTGCATATTTTAGGTTTTGCATCGAAACTAAGAACAGGATCCCATAAAAAACATTATCCGACTTGTACGGCGAAACCGCCAGATCTGAAGCTTAGCTTTTTCTTTTTTTTTCTAGAAACCCTAGTTCCACGTTGCAAAGGGGCCTCCCTTAGGTTACTAAGCTAACTTCTTCTATCGAACAGTTTTGCCTTCCTCTCGACGGGAGGCCGGGCATTCCCTACCAAGAGTCGTCGAGTTTTGTCGCTGTGGATCAGCTCGTGAGAGGTGTCGGCGACCAGCGAAAACGGTTGAAACTTGTCGTGAGGCTTGCGAGTTCCCGGTAATCCCCAGATACCTACGTGGAAAGAAAGAAAAAAGAAAAGAAAAAAGCTAAGCCTCAGGTATGGCGGTTTCGCTATGGCCAAGTCGGGTAATTTTTTTATGGGGATCCGGTTTGTGTTTTTTATGTAAAACCCAAAATATGCAAAATCGGCATTCTGTAAATCGGCATTCTGTAAATCGGCATTCTGTAAATCGGCATTCTGTAAATCGGCATTTTGTAAAATCGGCATTCTGTAAATCGGCATTTTGTAAAATCGGCATTCTGTAAATCGGCATTCTGTAAATCGGCATTCTGTGAATCGGCATGATCAGCTTATACCAAAGTTCTTCTATAAGAGGAGGTTCTGTAGAAGCAATTTTTTTATTTTTACATAAAAAGATTGAAACGCAGCTTTACGTAAAGCTAAAAACCAAGCTTTGACAAATTTCATTTGACTCAAGCCCGGTATAATAAGCCTTCATTTGATAAAATTTTTGTCTAACTCGATTTTAATTTTAACTTAAGCTATATGTTTAGGTCAATTCATCGATTTCTATTGCATAGCCAGAAGCAAATCTTGAAAATTCACTTCTATCGCAAAGTCCAAGAAGGCGATCAGTCAAGGGGAATCTCAGAAAGGAGCAGGACCCCCGCCTCAACGCTTTCTCTAGTGTGCTCACCCCCAGTCGGCTGGTTCCTGGTTCTTGCCAAAAGGGACGATGGGGCACGACAAGTTCATTCTGCTTTTTGATGCCAACTACCATAGCCTTAGGCGTAGCCAAGACGAGAGGATGATCATTTGCGGGTTTTCTTCACGTTTCATTGATTCGACACGGTGTCAATCGGCAGGGATCTGTGTTAAGACTTCTCGCGCATTTCAAGAAAAGCGGAAGTTTAAGCCTAAGCCTAAACCTAAGCCTAAGCCTAAGCCAGAGCCTAAGCCAGAGCCTAAGCCTAAGCCTAAGCCTAAACCTAAGCCTAAGCCTAATCCTAAGCGTAAGCTTATCCAGAAAGTCTCCAAAAATATCAAAAGTCAGGATTTCAGAAAATTTACTGTTCTTCCAGCATTTTTTTTAGGGTTGACACAGAAGCTGCTCAACGTCAAAGTTCCCTGACCTCCCTGAAGTTAGACCTCTCCGATTTTGCCGTGTCCGAGAGTACGTGAAAAACCGCCCGATAAAAACTGCAAGCACACTTCTCCACAAAAATGTTTTAAGGTTCCTGAACTCCCTACAGTAGCTTTCTAGCCAGCTTCCTGGTTCCAGCCAAGACACGCAAAGTTCATCCCCTCGAATCGACAACCCGATTTCGAAGCACTCGGATGGCTTGAGGGGGCTTGCAACCGGCTTTTTCCAGCTAGAGAGAGGGAGAGAAAGAGAGAGAGCGAGAGAGAGAGAGAGAGAGAGAGAGAGAGAGAGAGAGAGAGAGAGAGAGAGAGAGAGAGAGAGTAATGAGGCTTGCCCTAGAATCTCTGACCAGCCCGTGAGATGTGTGGATCGTTTCCTGCTTCTCCTCCCTTCCTCATGCTAAATGGCAGATACCCGGATCGGATCTGGCACTCCTCCTCGGGCTTGGCTACCCGGAATTGGCGCAGTGCGGAAACCGTTGCTTCTCACCCTGCAATGACGAAACTGCACAAATTGCGATGGAATCCGAAGCGAGGGATGAACTAATCGTTCTGGTAGTGAAGGGGGGCGGGTTTTAAAGGCCTTGGGAAGGCTCAGGCTAAGTTGAAGCTTGGAAAAAGAATCGAATACCGGAAAACAATGATCGTGAGAGAGAGAGCCAAAGAGAGAGAGAGGGAGAGGGGGGAGCGAGAGAGAGTTTGTATCTGCTCAAACTTAGCTTTCCTAAACGCGACTCCAAATGCCATAATTCCCCAAATTTCGACAAACTACTATCTCCAAGAAATTAGGCTCGGAGCTCCTCTAAGGATGATAATGCCAGTTTTTTGACATGGACCACCCATAGGCCAGGCAAACATACTTCAACATCACAGGAAAGGGCACCTTTTTGCACTGGAAGTGATATTTCCAAGAGGGGACGACATCAAGGCATACATGAAGACCCTGAGCCCATTATTGCTCACTTATGGCCTTTTGCGGATCCTTCTATCGCTCGAGACTATCGATGTGTTTTGAACGTCTCCGCGATATCCATTCAAATGGTTAAAATATGGCAATTTTTTGAGTTTTTCAGTCGAAAAGTATTTTTGAAATTGATTTTTTTAATTCAGAAGTTCCCATTTTGCGGGTCACCGTCCCTTTAAACTCTATCCACCGGCATAAATCGTCACAAAATAGCACGGGAGAAGTGTGCGATCAGGGGATGCTTTCACACATCGCTCGGCAAGGTGTCCAAATATGGACATATCGGGATGCTAATCCAAAGGATAGCCAAGCAACTTGGGGTCCCAGACATGCGCAAATTTTGGCGCCCGGAAACTCCGAAATTCGACCCTGATCTTTTACTAGAATTATACGAAAACATAGAAATACGAATTGTCCGAAATTCGTTTGCCAATTTTGAAATTTTTGGGTTGGCTGAACGGGACCGGGAGCAAAAGTGGCTTTTCTGATTTTCTACCCGCTTTTTCGCATGTCATCGAGATTCAAATGACAAAAAATTTGAGATTCCGGAACGGCTTCATGCCAGTTTCCCGTCCCTGTTCTTTTCATGCGAATTATCGAACTGCGAAACTGATTAATAGCCGTCGTTTTTCTGTTTCCCAATAGCTTTTCGTGGGTAACCAGCACCCATAAATTTCCCTCACAGTAGGGAGTCATTGCCCTGATTTTGGAGGTTTTCGGCTTCAACTTTCCTGGTTCAGGTGTGTGCTGACTTTGGAGGGTTCGAGGATCTTAGATTGGTTTCCACAACTTTTGAGATAGGGCCTATGATATGCAAAAACAGGGAATCAATTCTTTCCAATTTTTGCCGATAATTTTTATGTAAATGTTGCTTTTCCCGCTCTAGCCAAGCCATCCACGCCTGTAATAGGATTCGAGCGTTCGCGAATTTTGAATAGACCACGCTGGGCGGCGTTCCGACAGAGCGTTTTCAAGAAACTCTTTACAAAAAATTCCCACCCGGCACCAACGTCTTTTTTTACCGTTTCTGCCATAATTTGGTTGCTTTTCCATTCTTCCTACAGGATTTTCCATATTCTTTTTTGCAGAGAGCGCTTATCCAAATTACAAAATTTTATTCCCATTTTCAGCCCCTATGCAGAAGCTGCACCCCAGATTTTGGCTTGGTGTGAATTTCGGATTGCTGCTCTGCGTTTTATTTCTGGTTTCTTCGAACTTGGACGCAACTTTCTCTACTGGATTTATGTTGCGGGCAACAGCAAAAATAGAAATTGCAAGGAATCTGCTAGAAAAACCGCTGTTACTAGAAACGACGCCTTCGATTCCGCGGTAAGCAAGACTTTTCTTCAAAAAAGGGCTGGAGAGAGGAGAGCGAGGAGAGCGAGAGAGAGGGGGAGAGAGAGAGATTTTCAGGCTCCCGACTTCTACTCTGGACCCGCACAAAACCTGGTGCTCACCAACTAACAGAAGTTGGCGAGATCCCACCCAAAAATACCTCGTCGGATATCTCGGCATGCATCATGCCGGAAACCAAATGGGGAACCTGGTTTTTGAAGTGATTGGCTTCGAGGGGATCGCAAAAATGCTTGGGAGGTAGAGAAATTAGTTTTTTTGCTGTTTTAAATGGACTGGGAAGCGCTAAATTTTATCTCTTAACCCGGCAAGGTGTCGACAGGATATTTAAGAGTCTTGCTCCTAGAAGTTATGCGGATGCGTGATTCCGAGTTTCACGCAGCTGTCGAAACCTAGGCAATGGAAGCGGGTCGATTCTGCCTCGTCCTGTTCCCTTAAATGACTATAAATAAATCCAATAATTTAATTGCTATTCATTTCTTTTTAGTTTAAATTTCAGGACCCCAATAATGGTCCTGGGTGAAAAATTCCACGCCGAGTCGGGCCCTCAATATTGGGACAACGTCATCCACTTCCCCCACCTCTATGATGGCCTCCAGATTGTTTGCGATCCGTTCTTCAAGGTGAAAATTGCCCTTTTGTTGCCATACGTAAGTTTTTAGTTTTCAGAAAAGCGCCTATCCGTCGGTGAAGTTCCGTGGAAGGAATGATTCTTATGCTGAGGTGGAGAAGTGAGTTGCGTTTGTCGGAAGCGCTAGTAATCGGAAATTGGAAGTACATGCTCGACGGCTTGCGGAAATATCATGCTGTCGAAATATCATTTTGTCGAAATAATTTTGTAGAAATTCCATTTGGTCGAAACATTTGTTGAGGAATGCGGAAAACCTGTTTTGCGGAAAATTCATGTTTCGAAATTTCGACAAAATAAAGCTTCAACAGAATAAGGCTTCGACAAACGGAACTTTCAAGAAAATCAAATTTGGAAAAACAAAAATATATATTGACAAATTGGTTTTCGATAAAATGCAATTTCGGCAAATGAATAGTTCGACCAACCGATAGCAACTCATTTCGTCATTTTTAGAGCAAAACAAATTGACGATCAGATCCTAGTGGCCTCTATCAGCATGCTGCAAGTAAGCTTTTTCACCAGACAAAAAATTCACAGCCTTTCAGACACGACGATACTTTGAGTACTTGGGAAAATCATTACTCCGAGAACGCCTGAAATTTTCCCCCTTTATGATGCAAGTTGGAAAAGATATGATACCGTATCCGTTTCACGCAAGTGAGCACAGGTATGTCTATGAAAACTTAACTTTGGATTTCAAATTTTTGCGCAAAAATAAGCAATTTTGGAGGGCTTCTAACAAAATTAATTAAGTTTTATTTTTTTTAGACTCTGCGTCCACATGCGACTCAAGGATTTTAAGAGGTCCGGGACCCTGAAAGCCTCGGATCCGGCGTATGCAGCTAAAGCCATTAAGGAAATTATGAAAAGAGGTAGGTGGGTTGTATCAGGCTAGAAACTACGAAGTTTTTTTAGAAAATGCGTCCTTTACAATACTTATTTTCTCCGACGACCCTTATGCTGTAGCGTCGATGGTTGCGAATCGTAGTGAGTTTGCAGGTGAGCGAGAGATTTGAATTTTTTTTGAGGAATTTAGACTTGAAACCTCGAATCTATCAACCACCGCTAAAACCTTGGAGATATCCAGTGCCGAAGCACTTTACATGGTTATACCTAGGGTACTACTGTACTCATATACTATTAACAGGTATGTTTTGAGCGAGAGAGAGAGAGAGAGAGAGAGAGAGAGAGAGAGAGAGAGAGAGGAGAGAGGAAGAGAGAGGGAGAGACAGTGAGAGACAGCTAGAGAAAGAGAGAGCGAAAGAGAGAGACAGAGAGAGTGAGCTAGAGAAAGAGACAGAGAGAACTCGAAATTCCAGCCGCTCAATCGACCTTCGGCATCATCGGTGCCTACTTGGCTGAGGACTCCGTACCAGTCTACCACAGTACTTACTACGGCCCTAAAGCCGACCCGACGCATATGTGGCAAGAACATTGGATACCGTTGGAAGTGCAATAATTATAGGATTTTAAATTATTAAAAAATAAATTTATGCCTTACAACCAGAGAAAAAGGAGCTGAGATCTTTGGCTTTTGTTCAATTTGCCGTCGGCCAGGCACACGACGTGTTGAAACACTTCATGCCCTGAATCTCGCAGTCGGAGTCTGGAATTTAGAGCTATCTTTTAAGAAAGAGTGACACCTATAACTGACTCTTTCAAGGCATTAAAGCTGTTTAAATTTGTAGGTATTTGATAATACTACCTTTTTAATAGATTGAATTTCATCAGACTGAAGAGTTGCTGAAAACTCACAAAACATTCTGATTCGCAAAAAATAGCCAGGCTACAAACTAGCACTTTAGAACGGCTAGGTTCAATATTTTTTTGAGTAGTCCGAGCTAAAACTCTAGCTGCAGCGTTGTTAGTTCACTAGCTATTTAGTTGTCGTCGATTCTGGTATAGGCGAGAGAGAAAAAGAAACAGAGAGAGAGAGAGAGAGAGAGAGACAGAGAGAGAGGGTGAGAGTGTTGGCAAAGTTATGGTCGAAAGCTGATGCCACCTTTCCCATTCGGACAGGCAAAAGCCGTGGAGGGCCCCTGGCAGAAGCCAAAGTCAGAGCACGTCTGTTGGTTGTTAGGCCAGCAGTCCTCGTTCGAGTTGCAGCGGCCCGTGTATTCAGTAGATACCAGGGATAACAATGCTTGAAAAAAATTAAAAAAGGCGTTTCAATTGAAAAATCAATAGTATAAAAATAAGCTTACCAAAATTAGCAGCGCCGTCCTCATTTTCCGCTAGTAAAATAATAACACGGAATGACTTTGTGAAATAAATGGAGCAGCGGTTTGCTGAATCGATACGGCGGCTTTTCCTAATCCGGGCAGGTGTGCGGGGTGGCGTTGAGGTGGCACTTGATTACGTTTATGGGCGGAACACTGGAGTGTATGGAAGAAACGGAAGGCAAGAAGTAATCAAACTAGCCCGAGGATAGAGGAATTTAAAGGAAGTCAATGCATTGTAAAAGTAGAAATAATTCCAGAACTCTAAAAGTGTTCGCTATTTAGTTTTTAACCTAAAAAAGTTGCCTTTTAGAACACGATATAACGTGGTTTTTTCACTCGAGTATTAGGTAGACTATTAATGTGTTGTTAGTATTTGTAATACCACGCACTTTGCGCGTATCGATTAAGTGATAAGGAAACAAGGATTCGGGCGGCAGAGGGGAGTGTGAAGTCGGGCTCAAAACCGAAATGGGAAGCATTTCTACGGAAATGGAACAGAACAGTGGTCATGCCCCGTTCCGGGGCCCATATTTGACTTGTCGGCAAATAATGTTTGGTCGGTTTTATGGGGTTTGACCCCGGGAACGGAAGGACTAACAGGAAACGCACAGGAAAAAAACGTTTCTATAAAGGGCAGCTGTTTTTAAGAGTTCTTAATAATGGACACGCTCGTCAGGATTACGTAAAATAACGTAGCCCAACGTAAAAATAAAGCTTCGACAATAGACCAAAACAATGTGCAAATTTTCAAAATTTGTATAAATCTGTTTAGAAATGCTTCAGGTTTTTTTATGGGTTAAAATGAAATTGTTTAAACGCCAAAAAGAATAACGGTGTCGAAACTATGCTATGTTAAATTACGGGTTTTTTTTGCAAATGGCTGACCCGCATCGTGAGGTTGTCGATTTCTGCGAGCGTTCAATTGCTATTTTTGTATCACTGTCCGGAGCTTCAATTCTCAATAGCTACGTATTTCCAAATCCAAAATAGACAAAGAAAGCCGATGTTTCAAGTGGAAGCGTGCGTCGGCTTCTCCTGGGGGTGAATACCGGGAGTATCAGGTGACCGGACGAGTCGGACCTGTCCGCCCGCCGGACCGTATTGCTGCGCTGTTCTATGTTGTATTGTGGAAATTCCGGAAATTTGTGTTTTTTTACTAGCTTGATGACTTTCAGACCCCTTTAAAACCGGGTAAACTTGCCATTTTCCCTAGTTTGCGACGTGGGCATGGTATTGGGAGACTTAGGCTTAGACTTAGGTTAGAATTGGTCGTGGGCTGAGGCTTAGGCTCAGGTTTAGGCTAAGACTTAGACTTGGCTGAGGTGTAGGCTAAGGCTTAGACTTGGGCTTACGCTTAGGCTTAGGCTTGGTTAGGGCTTCGGACAGGCTGATGCCTAGGCTTAGACTTAGGTTTAAGCTTATGTTTTGCCTGAGATTTACTCAAGACTTTTTCGGTGCTCATCACAAAATTGACCAACCCCCGGCTCGGCATTCAAGCCTCTGCCGACACCTAGGTCTACACACAGAATTACACACTCGGGCCGGCGCCGCAGAATGATTTGAATGCGGAACGAACGTCCGGGGCGGCCTCCCACCCAAGATCAGTGTCCGCGACTGTCCAAACAACGCTGCTGGGTGGCTGCAGCCTGTAGAGGGGACCTAGTCCCCCTTGTAGAAGACTAGCGGGGGTGAGAGGGACAAGTGTTTGGGCCCCTAGGCCCCCTTAACCGCAAAAGCAAAAAAGGGGAGCGACCCGCTGTGGGAACGACCACGCGGCGGGGCTGAAGCCGCCGGTCACTCCTCTCGGCCGCTCCGACCGGGCCGTTCCGCACTTGCAACTTTGGTCCCAGCGGGCTAGTCCGCCCGCCCTAACTATACATACTTCAGGCCCCCGACGTAACAAGGACCCTGCAAAATCGGGGTCTGGTTCTGGGGTTTTTCTGGCACTTGTATATAGGCGTGGTGATTTGGGCGATGGGCGGGACGCGAGCTCAAAAATTTCTGTAGGTAGCGGAATTCTTTAGCAGGCTCGGATTCGAATCCAAATTTGACTGGCTCAGGAAACCTTGATTTTCTCAAACAATTTTTTTGCGGCTCCGAGCTTTAGCTGATGCTCCAGACCTCGGCAGAAGTGCTGATTTCGATAATAGGGTCGCTATGACTTTCCAGTTAAGCGTAATTGAATTTTTACTGGTTCAGGATTGTACTGACTTTTTTGTAACCTGAGGAAACGAATTTTTCAGATTTTTAATGCGTTTTCGGCATTGTTTCAAAACTAGTAAATTATAAAACAAATACCGAAAAATTTGCGAATATACAATTCCTATTTTTTACTCATTTTTCATAATTTTTCAAAAAAAAAATCAAAAATTCAAAGCTTTTTATCACCTTTATTGATTTTTTCTTGTATAAAAATACTTTGTAAAACGCTACAAAGCTTGTCTATATTTTTTCCTAAGAACGTACGCGATTAGAGTGAACGATTTGGCTAAGAAAAATGATATCTTTATATTTTCCTTCTTCAGTGTCTTCTTTTAAATTCATGAACGAATTTTCAATTTTTATAGATATAAATTTACCCATTTTCAGTACATGTGAAGCCATATCGCCTCTATCTTCGAGTTGTCCACCCCAAAAATTGCGCGCTGCATATGCCCTTGTCGCGATACTCGATATTGGCCACATTTTGTGGCGTCTTATTAATCTTCAGTTACTCTATTTTTCTATATTCCTCATCAACATCTGAGCTGCGATTTCGAAATGCTTCGAAGAAAACGCGCCAGATTCTGAGCAACGACGAACCGCTCGTTTTTATTGGCGGTATTCCGAGGAGCGGAACGACACTTCTGAGAGCCATGCTCGATGCGCATGAGAATTTGAGATGGTAAGTAAGGATATCATATAATATTTAGTTTGCCATTTTTAGCAAAATTTGCTTTTGAAATAAAACGGAATTTTAGTAGTTTTGTTGATTCTGGCGCTGAAATATGCAAATCCCGCTGAAATATTGTTTTAGTGGCGAAGAAACGATCGTCGTTCCATTTATTCTTGGTGATCGAGAGCGCTGGTCCAAAGGAATGTTGATAGGTAAAAAAACAAAATTTTTGTTAACGATTCCGTACGAATTTTGGTTGCTTTGCCAAAAATTGATAAAACAAAAAATGCCGAGCATGACCTCATTTTCAAAAAAGACAGGAAAATTCCAGGAACCAAAAATGACAAATTTATAGAATCGGATTTCCAGCCTTTCAATTGCTGTAAATAACTGTAATTGCAAAATCTATATTGAGGGTTTTGGTTTTATTGGAAGGGCTAGCTTTTTCTTCAGCATTTTCAGCTTCACCGACTGTTCCTAATAGTGCCTGGGAAAAAGCCCTAAAAGTTAAAAAATGAATTTTTCACTTCTGAAGAACGTCTAGGCTTCATCTTGTTCAAAATTCCACTCCAATCCAAATTGCAGGCACCCGCGTGACGGATGAGGTTGTCGACGCGGCCGTGTCGGCATTTATTTCCGAGGTTTCACCATTTACATATCGTAATTCATCCCTTTTCGTTCAGATCATCGCCAAGCACGGAGCCCCGGCCCAACGTTACTGTAACAAGGACCCGTTTTCCGCGTGGCATTACGAGTATTTGGGGAAATTATACCCGAATGCAAAGTTTTTGCTGGTAGTACGGTCAGCTGCTCAAAACGATGTTTTAATGATCCATATTTTAGCGACCCTCGAGCCGTCGTGCATTCGATTCTCTCCAGGCAACTGCCAGTTTCCGGCTTTATCACGAGTGATATTGAGGTAAGTGGAGTTTCTTAGGTTTTAAAGAGAATAGGACGCGTAGATCAACGGCTAGGTTTTGACAGCTACGAGAAATTCTATATACCTTTGCAGAAATTCTAAAATAGATACCTAATTGCCTTTAGTTCATGTGAAAATTGTGCATTTTTTAAGGGCCCTTGACCCGAGGTTCAAGGCGTCGTGCTCTAACGTCAAAACGGGGAGATTCTGGACCTACACAGACCCTTTAAAGGCCCCAGAAAGTCAAAAGTGAAATTCCTAGAAGTCTAGACCTAGCCAATGCAGGGGGCCAAATTAGTAGTCGTGTAAAGCCCCAATTGTAATCTACAGGGTGGCGATTAAGTATTTGCGCCAGGAAAGGCAAGCGTAAAAAATGACCGAAGCGTGTCTCGGAAATTATTTTACGACCATAATGTAGCTAATGTAACCTAATTACGGATACCAAAAAATCTACGGCCCTAATTCTTAAATTTTCAAGATACGACCTTTTAGAGAAGCGCCCAAACATTAGCGAGGGCCGCGCGTATCTCGTCCCTTTGTTTAAGCTTTTCTGCCTAAGTATCTCCGTTAGCCAAAATAACAAGTGGTTTTTATGTTCTTTGCAATGCGCTTTAGCGAACGTAGTAGACAGAAAAATTATTTCTAATCGGATCCTAGATTTATTCGTAGTTTTCTCGACCACCAAAATTGAGCCGCGCGGGAGGCTTTTTCACGAAAAACACAAAATGTCTCAAATTTCTACAATCACTTGTCAAAGATGTTTTCCATGACGGGGACTTGGTTAAGCGATCCAAACGGTCCGGAAAGCTAAGGGCGTTCAAAAGCTCAAAATGTTTGCACAAAACGATGGAATGAAATGCATGGTTATGCGACCCGTTTGCTCCACTCTTAAAAAATCATGGACTGGAGAATTTAGTTTTTCTCGCTCTAGCTGAAGTGGCTAGTAAAGAGACGCAAAAAATACCTACATTTTGATAGCAAAACGAAGAAGATACCTCAAAGGTGCGATTTTTTAGAATGCATTCTTCTGCGATAAGTCGCTCTGAGACAGGATGCGCGGCCCTCGAGCTTTGCCAAAATTTACTTTCGCTTCCGTGCCCTACTCAGGACTCCCTGTTACCCATACCCATTTTTTCTAGCAAGTTCAGATAGCTCTTTCCACGATCAAACATCGGGAAATATATCCAGCTTCTTCAAAAAAATTTCTGAGCTCCTCAAAAATGAAGAAAATCCATACAAAAAAACGCCGTTTTACATGTTTATACAAATTAAAATTGTGTGGTGAAGCGGTTTCCTGTTTTCACCTTGCATCTGATAGAGCAAAAAATTCTCTACAAAATGAACTTATTTGTTTTTTCTGCCGACTACGATTTAGCTCCTAAAAACGTCCTTGAAACAGGCGCAAATACTTAATCGCCACCCTGTATATTTTTAGGGCTGTTTCCGGGTGTGGAACTCGCACATGGAAAAGATGATCAAGCAGTGCAAAAGCGTTGGTGATCGGTGTTTATTGGTAAGTAAAGCCTAAGCCTAAGCATAGGTTGAGGCCTAAACCGAAATCTAAGCCTAAACCTAAGCCCAAGCCCATACCTAAAAGCGTTTTCAGGTCCACTACGAGTCCCTCGTCCTCACGCCACGCGAGGAAATGACGGATATACTGGAATTCCTAGAAGAGCCGTTCTCCGAAAAAGTGCTTGAGCACGAGAAGCTGATCGGCACGGATATACAATTAAATCCGTAAGTAGGCATTTAACGTAGCGGAAAATTATAGCCATTTTAGGCTCGAATTCAGCACCGGCCAGGTGACCCAGCGGCTCTACCAATCGGCACTCCATCTCTGGAAGAACTACTTTTCCGAGTCCCTACTCCGGAAAGTTAGAGAGCTGGCGCCACTGATGGAGGGAATTAGGTATATAATTACTTCCAAAACACATCAAAATTTAAAGACATTATTTGGTTTACAGAGATGAAAAATGCTTTTACCCGTTCCAGAATATCCTGATTTTTAGATTTTTTATCAATTTTTATCGCCCTGCTTTCATTTTTAGACATTTTTCTGAAAACTCAAGCTTGTAAAGCAAAATATCTCTACATTTTGATATATTTTAAAGCGGCAATTAGCAAAAAAACGCATTTACAGTGACAAAATTGTCGAGAACGATCCAGTCGGTTTTGCTTTGTTTTTCGGGCTTTTTGTGGGATTGAAATTTTGTAACTTGCCGCATTTTGTAGAGCAAAAATTCTCCTATTCAGTGGTATATTTAAACAACTATAAAATTAAGCTAAATCCCTAAGATCAACGAACAATTTTTCAGGCTACGTGCCCAGTGTACTCGACCCGGACTATGCGCAGTTCCGCAACACCAAGCAATGATGATCTCAACGCCTATCGCGACGCAGCCTAATTTTTCGCGGTCTCGACAGTACAAATGTCTCGTTTAGTATTTAAGTCTCAGTACAAAATAAATATTTATTTGAATAGTGCGAGAACTAGACAGAAATTACAAAGAGCTAGAGACATTCTAGAACCCGACTGCGTGGTTGTCTTGATTCCGGTCGGTTCTAAAAAGGCGATTTGTCTTTAAAATCGTAGGGCAACCTAACTCGTCGGCTCCGAACTGCCACTTGGTGCTCCAGAAGATACCGGAGTCGATTCTAAATTTGCAAGAATACCGTATGTCTGGCTCGCCATCTCTCTTTTTCTCTCCCTCTCTGTCTCCATCTCGTTCCCTCTATCTCTCTGCAGGGCGCTCTCTCCAACTCTCTCGCTCTCTCCAACGCTCGCTGGCTTTCCCGCCCTTCTCTTTCTGCTTACTTACCGGCTGGCGCTCCAGTCGACTTCGTACCTGCAAAAAACACATAAAATTCTCGAATCGAGCCCAATCGGATTTGACCGAACCGGTGAAGCCAAACATTTTCCGATGCACCATACTAACTTATGATTTGTACGTCCGCGCGACACGCAATGCGCGCCGTTTTCATCGTGTAATTAACTCAGATCCCTCCCGAGGGGAGCAAATTCATAAGGCTAGTTCCTAAAAAGCAAAAATATTATCGTGCGCGTCCCCCCAAAACCCCTTATTTTGGGCCCCACCTCCTCGGCTCGTCGTCACATCCGTACTATGCACATCAACATGTGTTGTATCCTTCGGCGCATCAGTCTTCCGTCCAGTCGTCGCTGCTTTTTTAGTAGGCTCCGTCGGAATCGGAGTGGTGGTATTGGAGCTTGGCTCTTGCTCCGTATATGATGTAAATCGGACCAGGAAATTTCCGGCGCCATCATTAGGATCGAAGTATACCTCAAAGAAATCGATATCAGAGGAATGGTGTTACTTACCGAGAAGCTTGGGCCATGTCCGGAGAAGGAGAGCTGGGAGGTAGAAGAGGAGAGACTGGAAAGTGTTTGTTTAGGCTTCAGCTAGGCATCGGCTTAGGCTTACAAGGAAACCTCCCCAGCTCGAAGTTGGACTTCGATTAGCCATCGAGCCTATCTGATGCAGTTTTTCACGCTGATAACGATACCGATATTTATTTTTGCCGAGGCGGGGCTGCCAAACATGACAAAACTTTAAATCGATTTTTAACAATGTTCCTGTGGCGCTCGGCAAAAATAAATATCGGTATCGTTATCAGCGTGAAAAACTGCATCAGATAGGCTATATGGCTAATCGAAGTCCAACTCGAGCTGGGGAGGTTTCCTTGTTAGGCTTAGGCATAGGCTTAAGCGTAGGCTTAGGCTTAACTTAAGCCTTTAAGCCCCTTACGCTCACATCAACTGTGTCTCGGTGCCGATCTCTAGATATAATTTTCCTGCCGGCGTCCCAGCATCAAAACGGAGTAGTTCAACGTGGAAAGTCGTATCGTCGGCGTATTTTTCTGGAAAGCCAGTTGTATGGAAATTTTCTGGCAGAAGAAGATGCGCTTTTTCACCTACCAGCCGGATCCACTGTGTAGATAGCCTGAATTTCCCTGGGTCTGTCAGATAGTTCTGTCGCTAAAAATGGATATCCTTGGCTGATCACAAAGCCTTCGTTAGTGGACACCATTTCAAGCTCATTTGCGACGTCCCAGCCTGAAAAATGTCTTGGTCTCTCACGCTCTCTCTCTCTCCCTCATTCTCTCACTCTTTCTCGCACTCTCTCAATCGCTCTCCTTTTTCTATTTGAACTATTGCCCTCCAGACTACAGGGTTCAAGGCAATTTTGGGTTGATTGGCGTGGGTATTATTTGTTGGTGGGGAGGGCTTGTTATTCTGCGCCCCCAATTTTGGGGGTCTGGCTGTTTTTGTGCGGGACTAAAATAGCGGCCAGACCGAAGAGACGGGGATTAAAGGCCAGGCGGAGAAAAGGGCAGCGAGAGACAGTGACAGAGAGAGAGAGAGAAAGAGAGAGAGAGAGAGTGAGAGAGAGGGAGATAGAGGCCGAGAGTTAGAGAGAGTGAGCTAGTTAGAGAGAGAGAACGAGAGCGAGAGTGAGAGCCCGAGAGAGCGAGAGAGAGAGAGAGAGAGAGAGAGAGAGAGCCATAACTCGAATTTCGGTTACATACAATTTTTTCTATAATTTTCGAACCAATTTTCGCATAGGATTTTATGTAAATTCCCATTTCACCCCTTTCTGCACCACCCTTTTGCCCCGCAAAAGCCCAAAGATCCCAATAAGAGGCCGACAAGAGGGCAGCCCCCAGTAGGGGGTATGGTGAAAGACGCCCGGCACAACAACAAAAGTGCAAGGACTCGCTACGCCCCAAAAACCGGGGTAAACACAACAACATTTTGGCTATATAAGGGACCAGGCTGGGTAGAAGAGCATCCCGACTTGACATTTCCACATCTATTTGCTCATAGAGGCTTGAAAAGCTACTTTTACGGCTTTAGAAAGCAGTTATAAGCTTAGAAAATGCTTCGAATACGTTAGAAAAATAGCTAATTTTTCATTATATATCTAAGATTTAAAAGTTTTTCGTTATTTATTTCTTAGTAAGAATATTGAGTTTGATATGCATTTCTGAAGACAAAAATACGATCCTAACAATTTTCTGAATTTTTTTCTGATTTTTCCGCCATTTTCGTGCCATTCTTATTTATCTAAACCTTTTCAGAAAACAACCACTACCTAACCATGTCCGGAATTATCGACAAGACCAAGGAGGCCGTCTCCAACGCCGCTGAGGCCGTCAAGGACAAGTACCATGACTTGACCGGCGAGAAGGAGTACCACAAGGAGGAGGCCAAGGAGAAGGCCCAGGACGCCTGGGACCAGACCAAGGCTCGCGCTTGTGATAAGGTGAGTGTGACTTTGCTGACTTAGCTTACTAGGCATAGGCTCCGGCTTGGGATTGGGCTTAGACTTGCTTTCCACTCAAGGAGCACCAACTTTACCTAATTCTCATTTTTTCAGAAGGAGGAGGCCAAGGACTTTGCCGCCGAGAAGCTCCACCGGGGAGCCAGGAAGATCGATGAGCACTAAATAGCCCCATCGACTCTGATCTCTACCCAACTCTACCTTCTACCAACATCCCAATGAGCTTACTACAACTACAACTTCAACCACGACATTCCCATACCCAAAACAAACTGCAAAAAATGTAAATTCGAAAATGCAAAATCAACGAAAAACTGAATAAAACTTTTGCCCGCATGGTTTGCAGTATTAATGACACGGCAGGAAAACACGAAGGATATTACTAATCGAGAGAGTGAGGGAGAGGAGGAGAGAAAGTGAGAGAGCGAGAGAGATAGAGAGAGAGAGAGCGTGAGAAAGCGTGAGAGGAGCGTGGGAGAGGGCGTTAGAGAGAGCGTGAGAGAGATAGCGTGGGAGAGAGAGAGCGTGGGAGAACGAGAGAGAGCGTGAGAGAGCGTGAGAGAGAGCGTGAAAGAGCTTGAGAGAGAAATCGTGAGAGAGAGAGAGAGAGAGAGAGCGAGAGAGCGTGAGAGAGAGCGTGTGAGGGAGTGGGTGAGCATGAGCGGGACCAAGTGGGAAAGAACTCACCATCAGCCGTCTGGGCCCAAATATCCGCCTCGCAATTTGGCGGCACCTCTACCGTAGCAGCAAAACCGGCGATAAGGCTTTTGGCGAAACGGCGCTCAAATGGGTCAGTTGCGCTAAATTGAGTAATTGTTGCTTTCCACTGGAACTAAGAAAAAGTAGGTCTGCTCGTGCTCAAGCAGCAGAGCTCAATATCGTTCTCTTTCTTCTACTCCCTTTAAATCCAAGTTAATCCTCACCCAAACTCAAAAATTTCATATTTTTCGGCTCCGACTTGGCTGGGAATTCCACCAGAATACAGAGTAATGGTACATTCATTCGGATTCGGCGCCTAAATTACAGTAATTCGAGGAAGAAACCGGAGAGAGAGAGAGAGAGAGAGAGTGAGAGAGAATGAGAGAGAGAGCGCATAAAACTTACAACATAAGGCCAAACATACAGCTGCGGACTCGGAGATCCTAACGAGTGAATGAAGGTGAAGAATTGGGTTTTATTCGCCTTATTCACCGACACTTGGTAGTCTTCGATAGCGTTTGGGATGTAGTAGATGGTACGTTCGGTGGATAGAACAGGATCGGTTACTGTAAAATAGTGTTCCAAAAGCTTACAGAAATTGTTAAGGGGATCAGGAAGCCAAAGCGCTCTTACTTACAATTCTTCCCTTCCAAGCTCCTGAATATCATCCAGAATTGATAGTCCTTGTTGAGCTCGAGGTTGTCGAGAGCCAGGTTTTGCTGAAATACTGCCTCTGATGGTAAGGCGGTAGAGCTAAAAGTTTAATTTCGCCATTGTTCGACAGTACCCACCTATAATTTGTAATCCCGTCCTGGATGAGAAAACTTGTCGCGTTCTGGCTGGCGAACCAGGAGTTGAGCATGATCATTGAATTGTCATCGGTTTCGACAAGCAGCATGATCTGAATTTTGAGCAGTCTAAGCCTAAGCCTAAGCCGGTACCGTTTTGCTATCCTCCAGTCGAGTTCCATCGAGTACAAATGACGCATCGGTTTCCGTCAATTTTATTGTGATTACTTGAGCAAGACCTAATTTTTTGCTATATCTTCATAAACCCCGAAGCCTACCGTAACTTAGTCCAATTAGAAATACGCAGAGCGTTAGAAAAATCTGCATTCTTGGCCGCCAAGAGGAAGATGAAGAATTCTGGTCTTATCGCCAGCCTGTCAGTAAGCACATTGGCACGCTAAAGCTGATGAGCTTCTTAGGACGGGTTAAGATCGGTGAGAGTTTTTTGTCCACTCAATTCTTCTCTCTCCCTCACTCTCCCTCACTTCCCCCTCCCTCTCCCTCCTCCCTCTCCCCCTCTCTCCCTCTCTCTCTCTCTCTCTCTCTCCTCTCTCTCTCTCTCCTCTCTACCTCTCTCCTTCCCTCTCCTGCTCTCTGTCGCACGACATTTCGATCTCTCTTCCGCTTACTCAATTTTATTAGCTAATTTTTCATGTTTTTACACATTTATTTCTGCACGCCAAACTGCAATAATTAAAAGAGCAAGAACTTTTATAATTTAGCACCGATTAAACATAGAGATCAGTATCGTGACAAGCACGAAAAATAGTGATAATTGTCCAGTGGAGTTTGACGGAATTAGGGAGTATCTAAACATATAAAAATATGGTTGCAAAAAATCTCTAAATCGTACTTTAAAACCATTCCTTTTTCACAGGGAATTTTTCATTTTCATGTATAGGATCGACACGTTCGATTGGCTAGTAGTGAAATCGCACGCTCCGTTCGAGGCGTTGAATCTGGAAAATTGGTATAATCGAGAGAGCGAGAGAAAGAGAGAGAGAGAGAGAGAAGAGAGAGAGAGAGAGAGAGAGTCACTCACTCCGTTTCCTGCGTTCCGTTTGCACCAAAAATCAAGAGTCTGGAAGCCCCGAGTACTGGGGAAAGTAGTTGAAGATGAATTTTGCTGTCCTGCTTGCTGACGTCATCCTAAAATCAGAGATTTTTCGGCTTATTGCTATTTCTTGCGACTCTGCATCAGTCTTGTACTTGCACTAACCTTTTGTAACTTATAGCCAGTCACAAATCCTCCAGAAATCGAAGCAGGTCCCGCATAAGGTGGCGAGTTCAGGACCCCAGAATGCCCCTTCCTGACCTTGAAGGTGTAGTCGCTGTTTTGGGCTGGAAAAAATTGGGATTTGCTGACCCTTCACCTGTCTTACTCAGATATCTGGCGCGCCAGGCCACTCTACACATCTTCGTGCCGTGCGTATCAAAAATCATATAGCGATTGGCTACGAAATCCGGGAAGCCGTCGCGAGGTACGGTAGATGAGCAGAGGGTGGAATTGCCGCTAAAAATTTGGATTTTGTTCGAGTTCCTTCTCTGCTCCACGCTGTCTCTCTCTCTCTTTCTTGCTCTCTCGCTCTCCCGATCTCTCTCTGTCTCTCTCTGCCTTTCTGTCTCCCGCTTCTTTCTGTTTGAGTCACCCTGACTCTCCCGCTCTCTATCACACTACTATTGACCTGATAGCTTGTGCTCCATCTCTCTCTGCCTCTCTCTGCCGCTCTCTCATTCTCTCTCTATCTCTAGCTCTCTCTTGCCTACCCATAGATTTTGGTCTCATCCCCTCGATACAAGCTTTTCCAGATCATCAACGTTTCGCAGTCGCCCACCGGGGCATCAAAGAAAATACCGTTATATCCAGAATTATCTTTCGAAGTCTAAAAATTATCTAATTCAATTTGAATGGCTATACTTCATATTCTTTACATTTTATAGCAGTTTCACATCTCTAAGATCTGACGTACATACCTGATACAAGACATAAGTCTGCCCATCCTTCGTAAAATCGAAAGCAAGCTTTTGAGAGGGATCGGGGGGCTACGGGCATAAGGTTGTAGCTGTTGACTGGTACTAAAAAAATCGAGATTTTTGCAAAATTATCAGGATCCAAATTACATGTCGACATCAGCTGGTGGTAGCTGCTGGCATTGGACTGTAGCCGAGTGATACGGATCGAGATTGGGCCCGTCAGATTTGCGTACGTGGTCGTGTAGTTGCATCTAAAATAGGGTTCCGAATTGAAAATTCCGTATTTTACGGTTTACCGATTTTACATTTTACATTTTTGCTTTTTATATAAATCTATAGCTTTTTGGTACTATGACAAATTTGAAGTTGTCGGGGGAAAAAGCTAAAATTGCGTTTTTGATCTGTTTTTTGGAGGTTGATCGTTTTCCTTGCAATATAAATAATTCAGGATTTTAGATAAATTTAAATCCGGGCAGCAATATTTCCTATATCTAAATCTATATCTATCTGTTCTAAATCCGGGTAGTTTTTATTGCTTCTTAGTAGTTTTGCAGTTTATGCAAAATTGGCCTACCCGGCGATGACGATCGGTTCTCCGGTGTCCAGCTCTCCTTTCCAAGCCTCCAAACTATGACCGAGAAGCGGCTGGAGGCAATGAGCGTTCATGAGCCTAAAAGCTGACATTTTTGTTGCACGAAACGCTGAAAATTTTTACTCTAGAATACCATGATGTAATGTGTTGTCTTATCTGCGTTATGTTCCGTATAAAGCGGCTAAAAACGCAAAAATCGACCCCAGTTGTCAAGCCACTAGCTTACTTGTTGCCACATTTCTCCGTCGACAACCGATATGTCACCGAGCCGTTCACGCCAGCTAGCATATCAGCATGGACCGCCTCGAAGGGGTAGTTGCACATGTCGATGTCATAGCTGGCGAATGGGGCCGGGGCATCTGAAGAATTGGCTTTAGGCCTAGGTTAGGCTTAGGCTTAGGCTTAGGCTGGGGTGAGGTTAGGTTAGTCTTAGAATCAGGATCAGGATTAAGTGTATGTGTAAGCTTAGCTTCTTAATAAAAAACACTTAATTAAAAATACATTTTGAGCTGCAAACCCACCTATAGGGGTTTTTTCGAAAGCAAGTCCAGCTTCTTGTTGCTTCACGGCCTGAAATATGTGCCTTAAATGTAAAAAAAGTTGCAAAAGGAAAAATAAGTTTTAATAAATTACGATTGAAAAATTGTTTAAACACAGATGTTTTAAGTAAATGTAACAATTTAAATAAACTTTAATTTTATTTTTATTAATTTCCGTACGCCAAAAGCTTACTTGTTGCAAAGAGAGTCCCGTCAAAACAATAGCTATCAGCAGCAGATTCGTAAACATAAAGATTCGATGCAGGGGCGAAATGAAGAGAAATGCAGCGTGCACAAAATAGATATGACTGGGCGCGGTGAAACCGAGCCGCAAAAGCAGAGAGGCGTGGTGTGTTCTATTTTCAAAGACAACAACTTGATAAGCCTTCCCTTTGCCAAATGATCAATGACAATACGGTTTTTGGCGTGTGCTTATGGCGTTCAGAAACGGGAAAGGGCGAAAGTTCAAGTGTTTTCCGGACTTCATTGAATTCTAAGAATGCCACAAAATTCTACAAATTCCGGATTTTGGTGTAGCGGCAGAGAACGTTAAATGCGTTTTGCAAAGATGTAGCTTGTGCTGTCTCGTATTTCCGAAGACAATAATCCAATAATTTATCATTGCCTATACAAACGATCGGTCCTTGTAGTTGTTCGGGTTATAGCGCGCGACAACGGCCTGCTGGTTAACCACTAAAAATTTCATTTTTTTGAGAATGCTAGGGAATCTTTAGGGGAATTTTTTCGTGGTAGCGCACAGCGATCAAGGACTACCATGAACACCTCAAAACGAAAACACCAAAAAATCGTACCGTCAAAGACGTTGGGCGCCGAAAACAGGATGCCGATCGTCCCGCCGAAGGTGATCCCAAAAATATGTACAGCATCAACCGGTCCAGAACGATCGCTACAAAACGCCAATCATCACGGTGTTGAAAGAGAGATTTGAGAGAGAGCGAGCAAGAGAGCGAGCGAGAGCGAATGAGAGGGGAGATAGGGAGATACAGAGAGTGAGAGAGCGAGCGGAGTGAGAGAGCGCAAGCGAGCGAGAGAGAACGAAAGAGCAGAGAGTGAGGGAGAGCTACAGGAAGAGAAAAAGCAGTCTCAAAAAGACTCACAACTTTATTCTCCTCTTCGTCCCTAAAATGTTCCGTGATGTACTCGATGGCGTCGATCGCCTTAATCGCCTCCGGCGTCAGGGGGTAGAACATCGCCGTTTGCGGGTCCCGCGGAATCGCGTCGTTGGTGGTGGCGAGGATGCGAGTGCTGTAGGAAAGACCAGGTTTTAGCGAAACAAAACTCTCAACCTCAAACTGGCGTTCGCACAGTACGGATGGTGGGCGGCTGTGTTCATCGTGAACTGCCCGATACCGGCGAGGGCTGTGTTGAACTTGGTTTTCTAGAAGCTCAGGGTTAACTGTGGCTTTTTCTCTTGCTGTCTCCCTCTCACTCTCTCTCTCTCTCTCGCTCTCTCTCTCTAGCGCACTCTAAATCACTCACCAACCTTCTCACGCTTTTTCAACGTCTTCGGTGGCTTCATGCAGATGAAGTGGGGTAGAATCTAAAATTTTTTGATTTCTCGGCGTTCAAACACGTTAACCTCCATGAAGAACCAGCGGACCCAAAACGGCATCCGATGGGTGTGAGGGCCCCGGAAATACACGTTGATGATGATCACCGTCACCAAAATGGTGATGACGTTCAGGACAAAGGTGAGCAGGAGGTATCTGAAGGATAAAGCTTATAGACCGAGCGACCAAAGCCATATGGCTCCATATCTTTGAAAAGGGCCGGAGTGTTCGAGGAAGCCGACGATTGCAAGCCGTTCGACTAAAATCCGGAAAACTTGCAGTCGCCCGGATCCAAGTCGTTCAAGTCGACGTAGAGATTCAACAACTCACTTCGCCATCAACGGGATCGTGCTGGAGGTCGGTGGCAAAATCTTGGAGACGAGCAACAGGAACACGACGATGGACAGCAGCACGGAGATGGTCAACGTCATCTTTTCGGCTGAAATTTGAGGTGCCATCTCTCTCTCTCTCTCCATTTCTCTTTCTCTCGCTCACTTGAATCAGTTGGCAAGAAGAAGACGGCCATCGACAGGAAGGCCATCAGGACCGTGGGGATGATCAGCACCACAGTGTAGAAGAGGGTTTTTCTTCTGAAAGTTTGGCATTTATAGTGATCGCCATCTAGCAGGCATCCTTTAGGAACCATCAAACCCTGAAAATCCTACCGTATCCGGATCTGGAACTCGATCTGACTACGATTTTTCACGAGAGTGGCTGGCGCATCCAGCAATGTCCCAGATGGACGAGTTGGAGGTACACTTGATTTCAAGCTCAAAAACCCGAAAAAGTTCAAAAAACCTGAGAGATCAGCCCCAGGGATGGAGACAAAATCGAGCACGACCTCTTGAGCATTGTACTGAAAGTTGTTTGGTTACGGTAGTTGGGGCGAGAAATACCGTCCAAGACCCGAAGCGCATGTAGCAGATCTGTTCGTCGAAGGGGAAGTATTCGACGTCTGGAATTTGGGAATAGAGAGAGAGCGGGAGAGTGAGAGGTAGAGAGAGAACGAGAAAGAAAAGAGAGCGGAGAGAGAAAAAAAAGAGAGGGGGGGAGACTTACCTATACCACAGGAGCTCTTGTAGATGGCTGGCGGCACCCACAACATCGAGCCGTTATTTTCGATTACCACGTTGCACATGAAGGATACCTCAAAGTGGCCGTCGGCGCTTAAAATTAGGGGTTTTACCCAGGGGGAGAACGCGACCGGGCGAGAGAGAGAGAGAGAGAGAGAGAGAGAGACAAGAAAAAATGGCCAAAAAGAGAGCGGAGCCACCAGAGAAAAATCTGTACTTTGTTGAAAAGGACAACGTCTGGGATCCAGAACTTATCAGGCGATACCTAAATGATCTGAATATCCCCGTAATCGCCAGGTTCCACTTCATCTGAAGTCGGTCCGACTCTAAGGATGAAGAATAAACAACGCCTTCCTTCCTTGAATTCTGAACCTACCATCGTCACCCAGACGTTGGTGTGCATAATTTGCTCTTTCTCATCCTGAAAAATGAAGCGTTATTCTCTTTTATCTCTCTTTCTCTCACTCTCTCCTATACCTCTCTGTCTTTCTCGCTTTCTCTCTCTCGCCCTTTCGTTTCTGGCTTACCACATTGATCAACAATTGTAACTGCCTGGCGACATTGACGACTATCGGAAGCTGGTGAGGTTTCGGACCGGCTCCAGTCCGGAAATCTTATGGTTTCTACCCAATCGAAACTTACCAGAACTGCAAATTATTATACCCCCGGAAAGCGTCCATCATCAAGCATTTGCCTGCTCCGGAGCATTTTACTAAAAAGATTAGGCTACAAAACGTATGCCAAGCTTAGTGGCTGCTATTTGGCTTTTAGCTTCTAGTTTCCGACGACCGACCCCGTATACTAACTTACAGGCCAAAAGCAAGAGCACTAATACCCATGCAATATGTATAGGCAATAATGGCGTCATCTGGAGAAGCAGTTTTTAGAAGGCCTGGACGTCGAGCCGCATAGATGTTGTTCGGAAGTCCTGGGTACAAAGCTATATTTCGGTGTCGTGAACCTTTAAGTGAGCTGAAAAAAAACACAATTTGCATATTTATCAATTAAAACTGTAAAAATCGCAGTCACAAGCGTGGGATGCAGAGAGAAATAGCAGAAAGAAAATTCGATATCAGGAAAATAAAACCATTTAGATGAAAAGACTGTAGACGACAAAAATTAAATCCGAAAATCTGTTTCGAAATTTTCAAAAATTTTTGGTAAATTTTGAAATTTAAAAATAATGCATCAATTAAAAATAAAATCCAGAATCAAAATCAAAATAAAACTTTTGTATTCTTGTGGCCCCGCTGTGCAAAATAGGCACCAGCATAGAAATCACCATCAAGACTTAAAAAATAGCTAGTACGACCCTGAAAGTAACCTTTTCATCTCACGGACTCCTAAAATTTTCTATAACAACGATTCCAAACAGGTTCCGAGCCTCCCAGAAGGAACAAAGGGCCCCGGCTTTTAACAAATGCGCAGGCAATAGGGACACCAATTTATGAGAAAGAATTCGGATGAGCCTGACGCTTTCCCAAGTGGGGCTCACGACTCCCTTGCTGGACCTCTTGCCCCAGTGTAATCCTGGCCAAACCTGCCGCTCCGCTGCCGGCGCAAGGGCCCAGGAACGCAGGAGAGGAAGGAAGCAAAGAGGCGGGAGGAACAAGTGCGGATCGCAGAATGGGAAATGGACATGCACTACTGGCTATTTTCTTGGTTCTTTATTATGATATTTGAGTTTTGAAGTCAGATTGAAGAAGTTATGACGCCTTTTTGTAACCACGAAAACTAGCCAGAGCTGAGTTGGACCCCCAAAGCTTGGAAGAAGAGCCTCACGTTTTTGCCTAGCGGACGAAGAGGAGCTCTGGCTGCTTGCTCGTGCTCAAAATCCGATGCTCCTTAGAACACGTTTTCGCATGAAGAAGGCTTGAGCATTTCTTGAAGATTCCATTGTCGTCAAAAAATGTTTTGGGCTATTTTTTGGTCACTCAAAGGACCTATTTACGAACATTTGTCACGGCAGTGAGCCCAAGCACACCTGACTTTTGTGACGCCAGAGGCTGTAGGCTGTCCCTTTAGAACTCCCCCCGAGAAATATGAGCTGGAGATGGGAGCAGGTGTGGTACTAACAGGGATACCAGAATTTTTGGCCCTATCGAGAGAGAGAGAGAGAGAGAGAGAGAGAGACAGTGAGAAAGAGGCGCGACAGGGAGAGGGAGAGACATGCGCAATTGACGCCAAAATTATCCGATGCGCCGTTTATGAGCCAGTCCTAGAAAGCCCGAAGCTAAGCTAGAAGCTTCAACTGCTTAGCTCCTCAAGAACATGAAAATCCAAATTGCGGAAGGAAAAATCTCTTTTTGTGGTTGAAATTTGGGAACAGACATAGGTGGGCCATATCTACTTCTGGGCCATCGAAGCCGTCACAAAGGCATACCGACACATTGGGGCCACAAAAAGGGAGAGGGAGAGCGGAGAGAGAGAGAGAGAAGAGAACGAGAGAGTGTCAGGAAGGGCCTTAGTCCCGCTAAGGTGTTCCCTTCTTCTCGATATCTAACTAGACAAAGCCAAGAAACGGCGGAGGTGGCGACGAAAAAGCAGGAGATGAGGGAACCGGAAGATGGAAGGTTGCAGGAAGGGAAATTCCACCCCTAACGAAGTGATGCATTTCAAATTTAGGGTTGGTGCAACTAGACCTGCTCGGCCCCGAAGTGCGATGAATTCGCTGGACCTTCCCCATCTTAAAGTTCCGGAAAGTTCTTTTCGGCCTTGAATTTCGGCACCGGGACCCGGAATTTCCCCGACATTGAACATTGAAAATTATAGAATTTAAATGGGTTGTCGGATTTTGCTTGTGAATGCCATACTTTTTTAGCGGATATTTTCGGCTGTAATACCAACTGATTCTACGCTCGATATTCGTATATGCTTAAAAATGTTCCATCTAGGTGTTTTTCATCAGTTTTTGGGGCTGAACAGATCAGGGAGAGAATGGATAAATGCATCATTCATGCATCCATCCTCCCGCTTGCCAATGGCTGGGGGTCGGGTCCATTTTCCGCTTTATTGGGGTGGGCCTACCCCTCCGAAGTGATGGGGCCCCTAAGTGGATACAACGAAAGGGTCTTCTCTAGGTCTTCTGCTGGTTAAGGTACGATTATACTAGAATGGGGGCAGGATAGCGTCGATGCTTGAAGGTGGAAAAGTTTTGGCCTCAGGGCCTTAGGGAACCCAGGCCTAAGCCTAAGCCAAAACCTAAGCCTGGGTACTCAATTTCTCGAATCTATTTTCGATGCCTTACTCTTTCCGGCGCCTGAAAATCATAAACCGCGTGCAGTGAGGCTGCAAATGTACCCGGGTGCCCAATTCAGACTTTTTCAATATCGCAAATAGAATCTAGCCGGAATCCGATGTCCAAAAATCGGTCATTTGACCCGGGAGCAGCAGAGGAGCATTGTGGGGAGGAGCAGGATAAAAGCCTCGCACCGGGGCATCCAGTGGACTCGATAAAAACACAATTTATCCGTCCCGGCTTTGGCCAAGAATTGGCCTCCTGGGTCGCCCGCTGCGCGTTTCACCCTGCCCGACTATAAAATAACCGGATGCGGGGATTGGGACACACTTTTTTCAATAACGTTTTGCGCTCTATATTTCGAAAATGATTTCACGTGTGTTGGTCATCTGCATGCTGCTACTCGTGATCGGTGAGAAATTTTGAGAACATTAAATAGAGAGGGCACAGAGAGAGCGGGCGAGATTGAGAGGGAGAATAAAAATTTTTAAATCCCCTTAGCCCCAATCATCGAAGCTCGAGAGCCATCCGGAATGAACTTCATCCGCCGGATTCTGGAGTGCACCCCGCCTGCGCTTCGACAACCTGATTGCCAGCTTGCTGACTTGTTGCAAGGTAAAGCCGAAGCCGAGCTTAAGCCTCTGCTGATGCTTGGGCCGATGCCTAAACCTGAGCCAAGCCTAAGCATAAGCATAAGCCTGATCCTAAGCCTAAGCATAAATGAGTCTAAGTCTATGCATAAGCCTTATGCCTAGTCTAAGCCTAAGAATGTTCCCCACCTCAGAATCGCAACGCTGGCAACTACGGCTTCTGCACCGGAAACAGACATTGGTATGATATGTGCAACGTTGAATACCTCCCAGCCTCAAGTCGGAATTTTATTTTTCTGATTTTTCTAATAACATTGTATGTATTTTTTTCATCAACAAGCCTGTATTATAAAATACATTTATGTACACAAATTATCTCCACAAAAATACATGAATAAATGTGACAAAAATAAGCAACATTTTTTAGTTTTAGACAAGTTTTGGACATACTCGTACATAAGCTATGCGATTCAGGGAGGGAGGGAAATAGCTACTCAGTAAACAGGTTTTTTACAAAATTACAATACACAAAAAGCGGCATTAAAGGGGGTAGAACGGAAAGCACAAACGCTAAAAAGATTGGGGTAGCGGGCGGGTGTTATTTGGAGCCTAAGAGACTGTAGAGAGGGCATGGTAAGTTTCAGAATGCTTCAAAAATGACAATAATTGCAACAACCAGATGAGAAATGTGGTGAGAAAAAATTTTGAGGGTCTAGAAACTTTGGCCAAAAGTTTTTATAGTTTTTCAATAGTTTTTTATAGACTTGTGAAGCTGGCTAAGCTTCAGGAGTACCTTTTAAAATAGAAAACTGACATTTTTAGAGTAGAGAATCTGACTTTAAAGGGCCACTACAGTAGAAAAACACATTGAAGGGGGCAGGAACAATTCATCGAGATCAGCTACATTGAAATTAGTCCACCTCCTCAATGGTCGGGCCTGCCTGGCGAGCCTGCTGGCCACAGCTCTGCCTGGCTCCGGGGTGACCTCCTTGCTGAGGACCAGCCCGCTGGTACATCTTGGAGATGATGGGGTTGGCGACGCCTCGAGCTCCTTCTGCATCTCCTCGAACTCGCGCTGCTCGGCCGTCTGGTTCGAGTCGAGCCAGCGGGAGCGTCTCCTCGCATTTCGTCTGGATTTGCCGTAGGTCGAATCTGCTGAGCGATTTGCTCTTCTCAGGAAAAAATCTGATAAGTTTTGAATCTGATCTTTAAAGGGAACGTGACAGCTTGAAAATTCTTGAACACCTACCGCATCATCGTTGATCGTCTGCTTCAAGTTGAAGGCGTACGCCTCGAGGTTGTTCTTGGCGGCGATGCGCTCCTTCAATGCTTGTCGTCCTCGTCCTTGTACTTTTCGGCTTCTTGGACGAGGCGGTCGGGATTTCTTCCTGAAAATTGGATAGTTAATTTTTGGATTCAGAAAGCGATACCGATAAGCCCAAGCCGAAAGCTAGCTTACTCACCTTTGACAATCGTCCCTTATCGTTCGTGATCGTGATCTTGTTCTGCTTGCCGGGTCGACTTGTCGGCGGCGGTGACGTTGAGAATTCCATTCGCATCGATGTCGAAGGTGACTTCGATTTGGGGCACGCCCCGAGGAGCCGGCGGAATGCCGGACAGCTCGAACTTGCCGAGGTGGTTGTTGTCCTTGGTCATGGCGCGCTCACCTTCGAAGACCTGAAAAGATGAGATAACTCAGATTCATCTGTAAGCCAAGCTAGCTTAAGCTTCAAAATCTCTAAAATCCATACCTGAATCAACACGCCGGGCTGGTTGTCGGCATAGGTGGTGAACGTCTGGGTGGCCTTGGTGGGGATGGTGGCGTTTCCTTGATCAGCGGCGTCATCACTCCACCGGCGGTCTCGATTCCGAGCGACAGGGGGCGACGTCGATGAGCAACAGGCTCTAGACGGTCTCATCTTTGTCGCCGGACAGGATGGCGGCCTGAAAATGAACAGATATTTCTTGATTTTCAACATATTTTAGATCTCTGTGTCTCCTCCCCTCTCTCTCTCTCTCTCTCTATCACTCTCTTTCCCTCTCACTCACCTGAACAGCAGCTCCATAAGCCACAGCCTCATCCGGGCTGATCGACTTGTTCAACTCCCTTCCCGGAGAAGAAATCGGGAGAAGCTTCCCTGCACCTTCGGGATTCGCGTCGACCCTCCGACCAAGACGATTTCGTGGATCTAAAAAGAAATTAAATCCAGAATTTCTAAAAACAACTGCACTGCTTGAACTTGATGGAAACCAAATGCCTACCTGTGACTTGTCCATCTTGGCATCGCGCAACGACTTCTCCCACGGGGTCCATCAACGAGCGGAACAGATCCGCGCACAGCTCCTCGAAGCGCGCCCCGGTGATGTTGGTGTCGAAGTCGATGCCCTCATAGAGGGAGTCGATCTCGATGGACGCCTGGGTGGATGAGGACAGCGTGCGCTTTGCGCGTTCGCAAGCAGTTCGAGAGACGTCGGAGGGCTCGCGGATTGGTAGTGAGGTCCCTCTTGTTCTTGCGCTTGAACTCCTCGACAAAGTGGTTGACCATCCGGTTGTCAAAGTCCTGAAAAAAGAAAGAGTTAATTACCGAAATTTGGAGGATCTGAAGCACTTCACAAAGTCGTCGATAAATCTCGCAAAAAATGGGCTGACGTTTTATAAGTAAAAAATTTAGTGAACTCTTCAAATTCCTGTACTGGTCGAAGTCGTCGCAAAATTTCACGTACCTCTCCACCAAGATGAGTATCTCCGGCCGTCGATTTCACCTCGAAGATGCCGTTGTCGATGGCGAGGATAGATACATCGAAGGTACCGCCTGAAAATTGGGGGTTAACGCTGGAATTAAGCAAAGAATCTCTGCTAGCTTGCCATTTTCAATAGCCACTTCCAGGAAATAAAGTGGGTTTAAAAATTGAATTTGTTGAAATAAAAAATCCATTTTAAAGCGGCTTGAAGGCTAGCTTTTGTGCTGAACTCCTCAAGAATCGCTGCTAGACTACTTTCCCACCTTCTTTTTTGAAGACAAAGTTACCAATCCCTTTAAAAGCAGTATTAAACCTCTCAAAAACATACCTCCAAGATCGAAAATCAGCACGTTGCGTTCCCCGCTGGCCTTCTTGTCGAGTCCGTAAGCAATGGCTGCAGCCGTCGGCTCATTAATGATGCGCAGAACGTTTAATCCAGCGATGGCTCCGGCGTCTTTAGTAGCCTGGCGTTGGCTGTCGTTGAAGTAGGCGGGGACGGTGATGACCGCATCTTTGACGGCGTGACCGAGGAAGGCTTCCGCGGTTTCCTGAAACATTAAGTTTACTGGGCTTAGGCTACGGCTTAGGTTAGGCTTAGGGCTTAGATTTGGACCTACCTTCATCTTGGTCAGCACCATCGACGAGATCTCCTCGGGGCTGAAGCTCTTCTGCTCGCCCTTGAACTCGACGTTCAGCTTCGGCTTGTCGGCCTCGCCCTTGGTGACCTTGAACGGCCAGTGCTTCATGTCTGACTGCACGGCCGTGTCGTTGAACTTGCGGCCGATCAGGCGTTTCGCGTCTGAAATAGGAGAGATTATTGATTTGATCCGGGTTTTTCTATGTACCCAAATTCCCAAAGATCCTCTGCTAGCCTGCCCTTCCCATTAACTTCCCAGTCCCTTTAAAATACCTACCAAAGATAGTGTTGTGCGGGTTCATGGCGACCTGATTCTTGGCAGCATCTCCGATCAGCCGTTCCGTATCCGTGAAGGCAACGTATGAAGGTGTCGTCCTGTTGCCTTGGTCGTTGGCGATGATCTCGACCTTTCCATGTTGGAAAATGCCGACGCACGAGTACGTCGTGCCCAAGTCAATTCCGATTGCGTTCGCTTTCGGCATTTTGTTGAAAAAAGAAATTTAGGGATTAAGCTGCTTGGGGGTGTTGTTGTTGGTATATCTGGGGATGTACTTTGTTGTGAGGTTTGAGAAATTCGAGAGAGAGTGAGAGAGAGAGAGAGACAGAGGGAGAGCGAGAGAGGGATAGAGACAAATGGAGAGAGAGAGAGAGAGAGAGAGAGAGAGAAGGATGAGGCAGAGCAAATGTGAATTTAAATTCTAGAGATTTAGCAGCATTGAGGAAATCTCCAGATCGACTTTTTCTGACACGAAAATTTATAGAAACCTAGCAAATATAAAACTACTGATCTCAAAAACCGTAGCGATAGATTCAAACGCTAAAAATCTTCTGCTATTTTCAAATATCCAAAAGCTTCATTTTTTGATAATTAGTCGCAAATGGTCAACATTAGGCCCAAAATTTCAAAAAAAAGAAGCCGAAATTCAAGCCCAAAATATTTCTTGTTACCTCAAGAAGCTCAAAATTTTGATTTTTTTCAGAAATTGCTCAAAGCAAGGCAAAAATGTAAATTTTCAAAGGTGTGGACTACTGTAGCTCGGAGAAATTCTACGAAAAATGTGAATAAGAAAATGTTTCTAAAAATGGCTCTGAAAGGCTACCAGGAAAGAAAATGGAACGCAAAGATCGCCAAGAAAACTTCAAAACGCGAAAATTTTGCAGACTACTGGGTTACGGTAAACATGGAAAACGATAAATTTGAAAAATTATGGCCAATAGAACGTTTGAAAGCTAAAAGAAAGCAAAAGGGAGCCGCTAGATACGCAAGGAGCTTAAAAAACGACAGATATTATGCAAAAGAATACGGGATACGGTAGCCAAGAAAAAGGCTCAAAAATCAAATCCGAAGGACCTACCTTTAGTGCCATGATTAGTAGTGGTAAGATAGTAGCGGTGTGATAGCTGTGATAGCTTGTATGCAAGTTTCCAGAATAAATTTCTGGTATCGGCAGCCCGGGGGCGCGGGCTTATATACAAAACATAAGGACATCTGGGAATCTTCTCGCTGGTGCCAGCATCGCCTGGAAAAGGCCAGAGACAGCGGGGAGGTTCGAGAGCGAGCAGACGAGAGGGCGGTGAGGGAGGCGGGCTGGGGAGAGAGGGGCAGACTTGAGAGAGAGAGAGAGAGAGAGAGAGAGAGAGAGAGACCTTGCCCTTGCCTTGTTTACCGGATGGTCAGCAGCCCCCAAACAACCCGGGCCCCTAGGAATATTTTTAGGGGCTTGGAGGGTGTTTTCTAGACCCTTCTCTTGCTCAATCGCACGTACTCTCTATGGCATCTCTCACACTCTCACTCTCTCTCTCTCTTTCTCGCTCTCTCTCACTCTCTCTCTCTACCTCTATAATAGACGTAAAGTGGTTTGAGGATTCCCCTGTACTTTTTAGACATTAGATGTCTGATGTGCACAGAGAAGTGACAAATAAGGACTCGAAAACAACTGCGGGAAGCGAGCACGAGTTCCTGGTTGGTTAGAAAAACAAAGATAAAAAATCTATTGCTTAGTTCTGAATCAAAATTTATAGATTCGCATTTTAATCTGCTCCCGTTTTTATTATGCTTCAAAATTGGCAGGAATGGTAAAATGTGATCCAAGGTCCCTGAATTTTTGCGATATATGACTACAAAAATTTTCAGGTGACCAATTTTTAAAGGAAAATTATGTTTATTATAGTATGTACACTCGTTAAATTCCATCAAG
>CATQJA010002037.1:0-13340 GCA_958295435.1 Mesorhabditis spiculigera
CCGTGCGTAATCGATTCACTTATGCCGCCCCTATCCCTTTAAAACGAATAGACCAAAATGCCTCCAATACTGATCTGGATTTTGGATTGTCGGCATTTTTGCTTGCGCCATTTTGGCTTGTCGACATTTTGACTAACGACATTTTAAGAGATATTCTGATGATACCTGACATGGAACCTGTCCGGGGAACTATATTTTGAATAGACAGCGCGAGAGAGAGAGAGAGGGAGAGAGAGCGTCACAGAGAAAGACGGCGCATTTAAAAAATTCCAAGGTATTCTACTCGCCTTTCTCTGCCTCAACCGCCGTTCCCGCTCCCTAGCGTAAACATCGTAGTCGTACATCTCTTCCGGAAGAGCCGGGCCTATAAAATTTTTATGGGTCACTTTGCATGCCCTACCGTATCTAAAAATTGGGCTTCTCGCTCTCCTTGCTGCCGCCGGGACGGATTGATCATGATGCCAGGGATGGGGTGGCGGCGGGGGTTCCCAGATTGGCGGTCGGTACTTCCACGACATTGCCGGAGGGTAGATTTTTCGGTCTAGACGATCGATAATAATCATAGAGGTAGCCGATTTTACGGTTTGATATTACGATAGAATATAAACTACAGTAGTAAACGGTGTATAAGAGTCTCAAGGTATAAAACTAGGCGCTAAAGAAACCTGTGTATCTCGTCAACGGCCTCCTCGCTTTATAATCCGGTGGCTGGGCCCATGGTGTCGCCAAATAAGGTGCCGCCGCTGTTCTTTGGAGTGATCTGGACAAATACACTGAATTAACGATTGAACGATTGATGATACCTAGCGCTCAGGATCTGCACTTGTGGATAGTATGGATCCGGAGCGAACATGCTAGGCGTCTGCCTACTGTAGCCTGGCCGTCGGGGATAGTCTGCAAAAGTCGGATTTATCGTTAGTTGTTCTCGCTCGTCCACTCTCTCACTCGCTCTCTCACTCTCTTTTCTCTAAGTCTCGCTCTCTCACTCTCTTTCTCTCTAAGTCTCTCTCACTCTCTCTCTCTCTCTCTCTAAGTCTCTCTCCCTATCTATCACTTACACTCGCTCTCTATCGCTCTCTCTCTCGCTTTCTCTCTCCCTTTCTCTTTACCTTCTCTCACCTCTATAATCCATCCTCTGCGCTTGCCGCTGATAATATTGCCGCTGTGGCTGTGGGGCTGGGTAGGCGCCTCGGGCGCAGAACTGAAGTTAGAGAGTAAGCAACGGTATTAAAGGTATTTAAGACATTGATAAAAAATAAACATACAGGGCAAAATTCGCCAGCCCTCAGCGTTTTGTATGCGCACACATCGCAGGTGGAGTAAAAGTGCGGGGCCCTCCGGAGGGTGGTGGTCGGCCGGCGTTCGGCTGAAATGGAAAGCTTTCAAGGGGCAGTGACACGAAATACCAACTTGAAACAGACACTAGGACTTCCGGAATCTTTGAAATTTCTAGGGGCATAATAACAACGGATGTTTACGGAAAATCCCCACTCAAAAACGAAAAAATCCCGGCGATGAAGTGGGAGAAAGGGAGTGGATCAAAAAGGCAGGGAAAGTAAAAGAAAGAGAGAGAGAGAGAGAGAGAGAGAGAGAGAGAGAGAGAGAGAGAGAGAGAGAGGAAAGACGGTGAGTGACAGTGCTGGACTCACTCGTCCCGCTGTCCAATAAATCGGCAGACGATCCCTGCCCGATTTGCCAGCGACCGGAATTGAGTTGTTCTCTAAAATGATTTTTACGTTATTTCTGCAGCTTTGAATTACCTGGATAACCGTAGACTTCCAGAATCTACTGAATCGGCTCTTCTCCTCGACTGCGGGGGTGGGGAAAAATTTCGTCGGTCGGCTGGAGGGGCCCGGCGGGGTCGGGAGGCCAGGGATGGGGTGGATTCGGCTCTGGAGAGTGGATGAAATTGCCGAATTACGGCTCTCGGGAAGGAGAAATATCGGATTTTGACATGACTAATGTGCGCTGCGTGTTATGGGTGACGCAAAATCGACAAAAAAACCAGCGATGCCTTGGCGATGTCTTTAAAAATGACATTGACCTCGAGTCGTCAGCAATTCGGGAAAACTAGCATATGAAAATAATAGAAAAATTGCTAATTCGGATGACTAAAGCAAAGCAAGCAATAATACCGATCACTTACCTCTGCGCTAACCGCTGATGTGGGTTGTTGTGGAGGTCACGTTGCGTGATAGATTGTTGGTGTGGCGGGTGACGGAGCTGTGACTGGGCCCTCCGTCGATGAGGACGGCCGCCGTTGTGGTGGCGGGCCCCGTCTGGAATGGAAGGGAGGTAAAGCCGATTTCTACCCCTTAATGCCCGGTCCGCTACCGTCCACGTGCCCCTTCTACCCGGCGAGCGACTCACCCCGACCTATCTACCCGCGCGCACCCTAATTCACGCGCTGGATGGTCAGCAGACGTGTGGACAAACAAATGGAATGGGAAGGCGGGGTGTTCGGAAATGGTTCGGGGAACGAGTTCGGGCTGATTGAAGGGGCGCAAAATTCATATGTTTTTTGTAAAATTAATGTCATGAATTTTCGGATCCCAGAGATGCGTATAAAACCCAACCCTGAAACGTTTCGCATCAACTAAATTAAACTACGACTTTACAAGAACGCTTTGAAACCCGGTAAAAATCCGTAATGCTCCAAAACTCAGTCTTCACTAAATTTGAAGGCACAAAAATACGGATTTGAAAATCCTTAGAAAATTCGGGGTTTATGCATGATTCGAGAATTAACAAAATGACCAACGATAAGATTTCGATACCCTGCGGAAAATTCCGCAAAGTAACGAATTTTTGTTCGTAAAAATAAGTCTCATATAACATTTTTGGAATTACAAAATTCTCCAGATTTCATTTTCTATAAAGAGTAAACCAAATCAACCAGAAATAATGGAATTTGAACCATAATGCAAGCTAAAACTGTGTATTTTCATACAGTGATGGGATCTAGCAATAAAACGCCTCCCACGCTCGGAAATACGGAAAAATAATTATGCTGACTTCCAGGCTCCCAGAAGAATTTTTCAAAAAGAATAAAAATGTTAAATTATCGCATTAATGGAACCTAAATCTGGAAATTTCAGCACAGCGATGAATTACTTGTTCAACGCACGCTACCTAAAGTCCTTTTCTCATACACGGCGTCGACTTCTCCCTGGGAATTCCGGTGCTGTATCAGGCGGTCAAGGCGGGCCTCGGCGGCGCTTTCTGAAAATGGTAACATTTTGACCCTCACGAAAAGTGTAGCTTGGTTTGTTGTATTTGTTGGAATGTGTGAACTCACCCCTTCGCTGTTCCCTTTGAGTGAACGATGGGCCGACGACGTCGATGTCGATTTCTCGAGAGTCTCTCGGGCGTTCCGATTCCTCGGCGATCGCCGGCGAGTTGGCGTACTGGAAAAAGGCATTAAACTGAACTCATTACTTCTGAAAATCCAGGAGCGTAATCCTAACCTAGCGTAACCGGATATGCAAAAAATGGAAGAGCCTGCACGGCCCCGCGCACGCGACGCGACAGGCAACGAGCCACGCGACGTTACACAACGCGAAACGCAACGCGCGAAATGGCGCGATACGCAACGCACGTAAATAAGTCCACTGGCCGTGCCTTGCCCGTCCCTTTAAAGTGCTAATATTGAGGTATCTATTGAATACGTGGCGGAGGCGTTGCGTTAAAGTCTCCAGGACCCGCCCGCGACGCGACCGCTTCCGTGAATTTGAATATTTCCCAACGTGGCACCTTCCGTCTCCGGCTACTACTTGTCGTCTGCGACTCGACACTTCGCCGCTTTCGATATGTTGTTGCCATCAAAATTTAAGCATTCAAAATAAGATCGCTTTTCCAAGCACTCGAATACGGTAACCAGATCAATTTATAGCCAGCCGCAAGTCAAAATTGACGATTTCCGGGGGGCTACCAGTGCCGAGCGGGGGGCAGCCGAGACAGAAGAAGCATGTGTCGCGGCTGGCTATTTGCTATCCCATATCACGGAGGGTGCGTCACTGTGCGCAGGGGACTCTCGACAAAAGAACAAGCAGCAGCACATCTACATCCCTCGCTACTTCACCTACGCACCCATCCAACACCACGGCTTCCACCAACACAGCACCAACACCACAACGGGTTGCGCTACAAGTGTCACCCACGGGATCACGGGACGGGAAGACAATGGAGGGTGGCGGGAACAGATTGGGACAATGGGGAAGATGTGTGAAGGTGTGAATTCGAGAGTTCAGAGATCGGTCTTCAAATGAAAAAATTTACAGTGTCCAAAAAATCGATCGCTTCGAGCGAATCGGCGAAGTGTCCGGATTTGGCCGATTTAGATATCTATCGAAAGCTTTCGAAAAGGCCAGAAAACAAGCGCTTCCCGTGTTTCTATGTAGGAATTTTTATTCGCTAAACACGCATGTTACTTGCTTGCTGAATCTTACAGGACGCCGCCGAGTTTAGGCCTTCTTTAAGAAATTGTTGAATATCGAGCGCGGGCTAATAATTTTTGCAAAAAGATAAGCCTTTGTTTTCTCGCCGTTTCCAGAGCTTTTGAATGGTGTAAAAAACATCCGAATTCGACCCTTCGCCGGACCATTAGATGGCCGTCGATTTTTGGGACACCATTTTATGAAATTGGAAACGAAAAATGCTGGACTCAATGTCCAACGCGTATCTAAAAGCGTGATTCCGATAGCGCGGCTGGCCGGCTGGTCAATAAGTGTTTTGACCGTGAGCCCCGTCCATCCCTCACTTCCTTACTAGGGCTAGCCTTAACCCCCCCCACGATTTCCACATGAATCACTAATCTTCACGCCGACCGCCTAATAGCGGAGACGACCCACCCTTTCTTTTCTTCTCCTTTTTGCCCTCCCTGCCCCCTCTTTCTAGCGTCCACTCAATGCTTGCCCGAAGGATCGTCTCGTCGCCCCTAAATCTAGAGTGCACCCCACCCCCACCATAACCCCCCCACCAACCCCCCGCAGGACCATATGATCGAAATGGCAACAATTTTAGGATGCGGCAGCGGAGCGAAAGATCAAGAGCAAAGATGGAAACTGCGCTCTTTTAAGTTGAGTATCTATTAAAAAACGAGCACCGGGTGGGAACACCTTTTAGCATTTTTCCGCATCAAACACCATTTTCTTGGCAAATTTGACAATTCTTTTAAAACCTACTGAATATTTCGGTGCTTGCTTGTCGTTACTAGAAAACGGTTTGAAAGGCCGCTCTAAATCTGATACTCCATTTTTTAACTAAAAAGTCATAAAAACATCGAAAAAGTTAAAATCTCGACTTTGCAAAACTGTTCATTAAAACTACTGGGTAATTTTAACACAGGCTTTTGAAATAACCGTCAAAATTAACGGATTGAACCTAGTTTAAATCAAACGTTTTTCCGAATTATACCGAAAAGGTTCGGATCGAATCGAAATAAATATGCATAGCATAAGAATGGCGTCTAGCGCGTGTAATCACGAGTTTTATCGCCGTGGATATCCATTAAACGGCAATATATAGAATAGTATTTCGTAGGAAAAAACTGCAAAATTGCTTGAAAACTTTTCCTAAATCTTTAAAAAACTTTAAAAAATTTGCATTAGACATCTGTATGCCCGGTCTCCCCTTACCACAGTAGAATAGAGTAGAATTTATTAGAACCCCCGATAAGCCCGCAAAATGAAACCTACAATCGGGTACTGGGCGGCCAGACGTCGCTGGATGCGGTCGTTCAATCGGTTGATTGAATGGATGCGTGTCTCGGCATCCCTGGAATACGGGCGGTAGAACCAGTAAGTGCTTCAGGTACAGATTGCCCCAAGGCATATGCAAAACCTGGGTACTAAATGGTACCTGTCCCGCTGACGGCTACTCAGCAGCGAGGCTCGCGAGGTGGACGGGTCGCCGATCGAGGGGGTTGCGTAGACTTGACTGTAAAGATTTTTATTTGGAGAATGATGTTGGGACTTATTTTTCTTAGTTTAACGCGAAAGTTCCTTATCCTAAAGGGACTTGGCAGTGGTGAAATCGACCCTGTGGGATGGCTAGGTCTAGACAGCTGTACGAAACGGTAAAATACTCATAAATAACCTAGTGATGCGCAACTATTTACCACTAAAAAAAATCGGGTCGATCGTTTTCTGGCCTTTGATGTAATTGTCGAGAGCTAGCAAAACCTAGGGGTCGACATTGGCGCATTCCTTTGAACCGTTGAAGGGATCAACTTTAATTTTAATTGAGCCTTTAAAACTTTAATTGGGCAAAACCTCAAAAACTACGCCCCACTACTACTTACCCTATGGCTGCCGCGATGCAATTTAGGGGGATGCATGCCTGGGATAAATTTCCACCCAAGCCCGGCGGGATAACCGTTCTCAGGCACTCCGGTTCTGTACAAACGACCCGGCTCCCCCGGCCTTATGTCTCGCCATACGGCCGTTCGCAAAGCGTTATTTGGCTCAGGGGATGGAAATGTGGTGGTATAGTGCTTTTTGGGGTGTAATTGGATCGCGTAATTGTTTTTGATACTCTACGGGAGCCAGAGAACGATAAGCTGTAAGCTAAAAACCGAAATCACAAGATACGACGAAAAGGTTTTGGGATTATGAAATTATGGTAATTTTTCGCGGGATACCGTAAACTAAAAAGGATAAACCCACAAACTCTGTTTCAAAAAATACGCGATAAAATGGGTTTCTGAAAATTAGAAAAACGCACCGATCCCTGTCATTATATGGGTTGTTATGCCGTGAAGAAACCGTCGAATCGACCAGGATCCAATTTCGCCGATAGTCGAGCTGGTCTCTAAAACAAAGTTATAGGTTTGGATACTGTTTTTGGTTCTTGGTTTGTTTCCAAAGGGACTATGAAGTGCGGAAATGGAAGCCTCTCTGTTTTAGGCATCGACAGCTACGCGGCACGCCAAAATACATTGGCAGTCGCAGGCTCTCGGAATTTCGAAGTCATTTTTAACCTTTTTTTGGTTAGGGTCGCAGTGGTCGCTGCTATCTAACTGCTGGAACGGGTCGGTTTTTGCGCCTCCTAGGGTCCTTAAAGGGACGTACAAGTCGAAACATCGCTATGGACTTCCTGGAACTCAATCGATTTCTTAGCCGACGCAACGAAACAATGACAATCTTGATAAAAAACATAAACAAAGCATGGCTCAGTCATGTCTTTACGGACAATCAAAGAGGCGAGTTCACAAATTACAAAAAAAAATCGGCACCCACCTAGATCGATCCCTGCGCGGTTTATCATGCCGTGACGTCATTTGGAAGAATATGGAATTGTCTGCGGTGGAGAGGAGATCATCGCGGGGTTCAGCCGATGAGATCTGAAACCCCAGCGGGGATCCCATCAATATATCGATAATCAGTGGGGTGTCGGTCGATCGAAGGTAACGGGTGGATCAGATCGGATGGGGTGGCAGGGTGGATTCGAAAAGGGTAGAAGACACAGAAGAAAAAGCCAGGGAAGAGGTGGAAAAGCCATAAAACGCCGGGTGGGCCCACCCCTTCTAGATTCGGGGCAGGCATATCCGGCTTTGCATGAGAGATGAGAGGGCCGAGGTGTGATACGCCTCTGGGATTCGCCAAAATAAACAGTCCGGCGCGGACCTTTGGGGTGGCCAGGGCCCCCGCGTGCCATACGCGCGCGGGTCCGTGCCTTTTTGGCATACCGCGCGGAGGGCATCGTCTAGGGAGGTGATAGATCTGCATGAAACTTCGGGTTTGCGAAAATTTGGCACCATCCCTTTAAAATTTTAAATTAAAGAAGAAAATAAGGTGATAAAAATTGACCTTAAACTTTTAAAGTTTTTTTTTGTTTTTCACAAGAAGCAATTCTGACCAATACTGCTTCATGATAGTGGTAATCACCTAATTTCTTTTAAGCGTTGAAAACCCAAAGATAATTAAAGTGAAATCCAAAAGACTTGGCAAACTAAAAATGAATAAAAATGGTTTGAATAAAAACAAATAAAAATTATTTTTTTTGTTGATTAGATAAAACGGATCTCGTTACTTTCGACACAGGGCCGTCAGAATGGGACGACTTGCCCGCTTTTCAGCTCTTTTTAAAGGGTAATATCATCCAGCAAGCTACAGTAGCTGCGTACAGTTTACGCCATGTAACAAAACTAACTACTACTAAAATTTCATAATTACACTCTACAAGATTTGATGCAAATCGGAATTGCGCAAAATAAACACAGGCGAGATGGAGGGGCGCCCGTGCGGCTTGCAACACGCGCCCTTTTTGGCATTACGCGCGCTGTCCGGCGGGTACATGGAGGGACCAAAGGAACTGCTGGCCAAACAAATTGACATTTTATGTGAAAATTGAGTGGTTTCGATAAAAAATTTAACCTTCATTTTCTAGAGGGAATCTTGGAACACAAAAAGGAGGAGCCAAATCATCGATGAATCGTTACGGCTTTTTGGTGAATTCTATAGCTTTCGCGAGGTTGCATGCAATTTTCAAACACGAATGGAAAGGTCAGACTGTGAAAGAAATTGCGCAAAAAGGCAGCTCTTTTCTGAGAACATGGCCAAATACAGTTGAAAATATCTTTAATATCCGCTAGGCGATAAATTTTGCCGGTGGGGGTTGAAAAATTCCATTATTTAGGGCCCAAAATCCGGCCCCAATTGCTGAATCATAGCCCTGGGCGCAAAGTTGCAATCTCGAGATCAATTTCAAGTGAAACAGGGTGGGGGGGCTTTGAGGAGAAAGCAACCAATGTCTGAGGGGTCAGTTGGAAGGGCAAATAGATTAGAAAGCGCGGAGCAAAAGGGGGGAGGAGGAGGCGAATGAGGATGATGTTCTATGAAGTAGGGGAAAACCAGACAGACAAAAAACATGGTGACAGAGTCGAGAGTACAGCTTCCGGCCTTTAGTATCGTGTTTTTGCTTTATTCCCATACAAGAAAAACGGGGTAAGTCAAGCAGCATAAATTAAGCTCAAATAACTAAATTTTCTTAGATTTTTCTTTCTTAAAATTCTCTAAATTCTATAATTCTTATAAATATAAATTAAATTCTAGAACTTCTCTAAATTTTTAACTTTTTTTCACGTAAAATTTATTGCTTTTCGAAGCTAAAATCCAACTTGAAAAGGAGCATGTAAAATACAGAAGTTTCTAGGTATAAATTACCTCGAAATTCAGCATACGCTCGAAACTCGAATTTTATCTAAAGTAAGAATTGGGTCAAAACCGTAAATCTCACACACAAAGAAAAATCGAATTTTCGAAAATGGATTACTGTAAAAAAATTCCAATTATTTTTAGGCAATACCTATGCTAATCAACATAGCGAACACCGCGGAAAAGCGCTAATGAAGTGCTGTGGGAGATGGTGGCGCTAGAGGGCCGTGTTCGCCTGGAGATCTCGAGGCCCCGGAGGGCACAGCATACACACACAACATCCACAAATATCCGCTTGCCTCTTCTCTCGCTTCACTTTCTCTAACCGCAGCTAGGGGGAATGGCCCCCTCATAACCTCGAGAGGTCCCGGGCGAACGGTCCTAGCATGGTTTCTCGCGATGGAGCCATTGGCTGGGTCAGTGTTCGTTTTGTGGAAAGATTGGAGAATCGTCGTTTTGTTACATGGAAAGTAATTGTGTTTTTGCAAACAGGGAAATTACTAGAAAATTCCATTTGTTCTTTTAAAAGAAAGTGATATCGAGAAATCCATCTGTGCGCTCTACAAATCTCATTCACCTCTCTATCTCTCACCAGCTCGCACTATCTCTCTCCCTCCCTCTCTCTCTCTCTCTCTCTCTCTCGCTCTCGCTCTCTCTCTCTCTCTCTTTCTCTCTCGCTCTCTCTTTCTCTCTGTCTCTCACTCTCACATTCTCTCACTCTCACACTCTCCCGCTCTTTCGAATCTGCAAATTAAAGGGCCTGAGAAGTGCGACAATCGGCCTCTACGATTGATTAGATTAAAAGACAAGCCGAAACAAGAATGTGTTTGTATTTTTCTTAGAATCACGGCCATATGGGCTAACAAAAAGGTGTATTTTGTATGTTTTGTATGGAATATTGAATAGTTGCCGATAACTAGTCGTCGGCAGGGTCGATTCTCAGGATTCCTCTGTCTTAAATGGCAGCAAAAGCTTTTTTTGACGAGCAAGTAAGAAAAAACTCTTAAAAGCAAAAACTTTTTGGAAAAATCACAGGAACGAAAAGTATGTTGTACAGTATGCACAAACGATCCTTGACCACCGGAAGCGCGCCTTTGGAATTTAGCATAGCTCGCCCCGTGGGGAATGAGGCATGTTTTAGAATGGGGGGGGCCTTTCGGTGTGCTGAAGGGGGCTCCCGGGGGCAAATACTGTTGTTTGTGAGTGTTTGTGGGTGTGTGGGGGTGGTGGTGTTCCAGCGAGATCCCGGAGGATTTGTTTGGGGATTCGCTTTGGGCGGCCGGAAGGCGCCTTGGCGAAGGCCAAGTCCGAGGTGGATGACCATCCAGCTGCAATACAATAATTGCCCCCAAGGTATGGGCGGGTTTGTGTTGAGACTTGCATCGATTTATAGCACTTTCGGTATCCAGGATCTAAAAAGTGATACCTTAAAATTTCAGGTAACAAGATACTGCATGAATTAAAAAAACCCCATCTTTTCCGAACTTCCGCTTCTAGTTATACGGTAAGGCAAACTGGAAACTAACCTTTATCTATATCTATACTTTCTCACCGTTTTGCAACAGCCAAGAAGGTTTCGAGGCTCCCAATGAGTTTACAATTTTCCAATCAACACGAATTGGTCGGTTTTATGTCAACAACCTACTAAAAAGTGTAGTCGTCTTTCAGCGATTTCCGAATTATCGAATTCAACACCTACAGAAAAGGGCGCTCGACCTGGATTGACTGACGGTAGCCTATAATTTGCGTTGGGCCATTCCAAAAACGTATTACCTTGCCCCCGCACAGCGAAGGAATTATTTTCCCATCAGAGCCATACTGTAGCTTATTAGCTGATCCGCGTTAGCTGTCATTCGTTACGGCTTTGAGCAGGCTTAAAGACCGATCCCCCAGGAAAAATACGAACAGGTCAAAAACGACATTTCGAACCGGGAATACGACGAGATTGTTGCCCCGCTTCTACTAGTGTTGAGTACGATTGGACTTTTCGCGGTTTGTGCCAACGCCGCGGCACTTTAAATGGGCTCCGAACTGCCAAATAAAGGCCCTCTTTGAAATTGCCAGCGGGTGCTTCGAGACGTGAGCCTCACCCTTCCAATTTTTGCGCGAAGTCGTTTTTGCCGGCTTTCTTCGCGAAAACAATATAATTCGGGGATTCTGAGCTCGTTTTTGAAATCCTCACTCAATTTTAAAAAGTTTTGGTGTTCTAATCATCAAATTTGGCCCAGAAACAGCCGAGAACGGGATTTGGAAGTGACAACAGGCAATTTCAAATTTGCGAGCTTCCCGCGCACTTGGGCGTACAGAGGCCTCCGACGTACAGGGCGCCGATTTTCCGGGCGCAATTCAATATTTCGCATTTCGGGGGGCTCTTTAATTTTTTAGCTTGGGATTCTTCAATGTATCGTTGGCTTCCTTTTGCTAGTCCTAACTGCTATATGGCGCAAAATCAGGGGTGTACCGCGCCTATTTCTGATCCCATATTCTGTAGCCTCTATATACGACCGAGCTGGCCGGTTTTATGAATATCAATGCAACACGGAGTTGGGTACCATTTTTATTTTTGTACTTTTTGTCCTGATTACCAACAAAAGCATGTTTATGTGTATTTTTAAATGTCTTTTTAAATTAATTTAAATTTTAAAAAAAATTTCGGCCGTTTTGCCAGAAAAACGGCTCGGATTTCTTACTAAATCTCTACGTAACGGATTTGCATGCAGCTGCCCAGAAGTGGTGATGCTTTTTGAGGCTTGGGATGACTATCGAGAGGTACTAGGTCAACCGAATTACCCAAATTTTTTTAATTCAAGGGTATACGGCTAGCGTTCGACTCTCACTACCAACGTTGTCTCAAACTATTTGCAACGTGCCTTTATCCTTCTGACCATCACCATACCAATCATCAACATCCTCGATCGGATCGCTTGTGAAAATTGCTAGCTTTTGAGCTATGACTGGCTAGAGGGCATTAGGTCGGAAAGTGTCGTTCGTTTGTCGTTTTTTTGATTCCGAGTCCAAAAATCATTTTTTAGGCTCATCGTCATCTTGCTACTTCGCGAAACGTGGGAAGAAATGAACACGCCGCGCGCGTCAACAAATAAAGAATCCTACTATATATAAAAAATAGTGTTTGTGTGTGTGTGTGTGTGTGCCACTTTGCATCCACTTCCGTCTGTCTGTCCGGAGGATAACTCGATAGGGGATGAAGTTACGGGTATGTTTGATACGTCATTAGGTGCGCAATGGTCTTGAGATGACTGCACACGTATCAAATTTTACAAAATCAGCCATTTTCGACATTAAATTTAAGTTTTTGTGAAAGCTCCTTTGTTAGGAAATAATTAGCATAGACCGGAAGTGGCACAGAAGGCACAGAAGAAGTTGTTTTTCATTTTTGTCATCTGAATTCAGGACAATTATGTAAAGTGAAGGATAAAATGGGGTTAAACGGGGCCAGGGTTGAAAAGTCGCGAAGCGGCTTTTCAACCCTGGTATAATATAAAATAAATAAAGAATATATATATATATATATATATATATAAATAATAATATTATATATATAAATATATAAATATAATATATATATAAATATAATATAATATAATATATTGATAAAGAATATAAAAAAATAAAGATAAGCTGTTTTCGATGTTAAAATCGAGTTGATAAAAATTTAGTACGACATTTACTACCGGTTTCATCACCTTCAATATGTGGTGCATTTTCAGTCCTCTTTTGATCTTCAGAAATGACGCTAGTACCTTACTGTAACCGTTTTTTGTTGAACGTGGGATTTCGATACGTGAGATAGCACATTTTGTGCAGAATTTTTCGCGGATTCCGAATCCGTTTTCAAAAGTTGCAGGACCCCGCTAGATAAAAGTTACAGCCGTTTTTCTACCCCAAATGACCAAAAATTACAAACTTTAAATTCCAAAAATTTGAAGATTTCGTTTTTTTGATTCCGAGTCCAAAAATCATTTTTTAGGCTCATCGTCATCTTGCTACTTCGCGAAACGTGGGAAGAAATGAACACGCCGCGCGCGTCAACAAATAAAGAATCCTACTATATATAAAAAAATAGTGTTTGTGTGTGTGTGTGTGTGTGCCACTTTGCATCCACTTCCGTCTGTCTGTCCGGAGGATAACTCGATAGGGGATGAAGTTACGGGTATGTTTGATACG
>CATQJA010002039.1:0-83764 GCA_958295435.1 Mesorhabditis spiculigera
CAAGAAGAGGCCCATTGCAGCGACGACGTCAACAAGTTCTGCGAGAGAGTAAAAAGCTCAAAAAATTTCCTTAAATTCCTGCTTCAGGTCGGAAACAACGAAATGTACTGCGTATGCCACGAGCCCTACCAGGGAAGTGGACTTCCCGGCGAGAAGTGCACACGTAAATTGGAAAATTCGGAACCAAGAACATGTCTTTGCTAGCCATCGACTACTGTGCCTTGCCGCAATACAAGGACGTTTGCGGAAAGGTTGAGGGTGCCATCAAGGTCGTTGATGCTATTGGGAAAACTTGCAAGTATGGATGTCTTCAGTTTCAAGGTACAAACGACGATTTTTAGGTGCTCCTGCAAATCTGGCTGCGTGCCGGTGTTCGACAAGAACTTTGCGGTGACTCAATGCAAGGGTGAGTAGCTGAACGGCTTGAAAATGTTGTCCTTTAAACAACAGCACTGCTACCTCTTCTTCAACACTTTAAAGGGACAGTGACATCTAGGGAAGCTTTTCAGACATTGACGAGTGCGCCGCCAACCCCCAGATCTGCGCCAACGAGCAGTACACAGAGTGCAAGAACAAGCCGGACCTTTGTGGAGGCTACGAGTGTGTCTGCAAGGAGCACTACCGTCGCAGCGCCGTCAGTTTCGATACACCGCTTTTAACGTGCTAACAAGCGAGCTAATCGTGACGTTTAGAATGGCAAATGCGAGCGCATAGACTACTGCAAGGAGAACAAGGTTGACTGTGGCTCCAACGGAAATTGCGAGCCGAACACTGGCTCATGTATCTGTAACCCAGGATACCAATGGGATCATATCACCAAGGTTAGTCATATCTGGTTGTGGATTCGGGCGCGTGGCGGCCCGCGTTACCTGTCACCCAGAATTATATGGCGTGTACGATTAGGTGACGTTTCCGCCGTACAGCAATTTCATAGCGACAGGCGTTGCGTGTCTAGAAGACATAACTAGCGTATTCGAGCACCCCTTACATTTCAGCAATGCAGCGACATCAACGAGTGCAACACGTGGCCGTGCCACGAGCACGAGTTCTGCCAGAACTACCATTGGCAGCTTTGAGTGTGTCTGCGAGGGCGGTTTTCATCAGAAAGACCGCCAACGGACCGTGCGAGGACGAGAACGAGTGCGAGAGTATGCAAATTTCAGCGGATCTGAAGGAATGATACCTTTGGACCCGAAGAACCCGTGCCGGAACACTCAACATGCGTCAACCTCAAGGGCGGTTTCCGATGCCAGTGCGAGAATGGGTACCTTCAGAATGGAGAGTTCGACTGTGCGCAGTAGGTCTTAAACTACTGTCTTATCAGTGGCAAATCCTGACTTTAATTCTATTTTTTAGTAACTCCACCGTGTGTGAGACGTGTCCGAAGAATTCGCACTGTCTCCGAACTGTTGCCAAGACACCATCTACAACTGCACCTGCAACGACGGATTCCGACTCAATGGAGCGGAGTGCCAGAGTAGAACTAGAAATTGTAAAAAGGAGCATGAACGTTATTTTTAGACATCGATGAGTGCAAGGAGAAGAAGCCGTGCCATGTCAATGCGACGTGTACGGATCTGACGCCCGGCTACTCGTGCCAGTGCAATAAACCGCTGATTGGGGATGGAGTGACGGAGTGTACAGGTGAGGGTACCGCAAAATACCGTCGGAGAGCGCAGCGGGCGCCTCGAGCTCGAAGTGGAAGAGGCACGCCGCAATGGGACCGCGACGCGTTGCGTTGCGAGGGCGGAAAAAACTAATAAAAGCTATAATTCAGCTGATGATTCCAACCTACTACCTCTAACATTCCTCATTTCCAGTTCCCGACTTCTGCGACCCGAGCTACGGCTTCATGGACTGCCCCACCGATTCGAAATGCGTACCTCTTTGGCCGGGTGTGACTACCGTAAGTGATACCTATCGATACCCAAGACACCGATTTTTTTAGGCTGACAACAAGACGCACTACGTCACCTGCAAGTGCACCTCCAGCGGACTCCGCTTCAACGAGACGACGAGAACTTGCCAAGGTAAGTAAAAATTGATACCTAATGTGCCATGTGCCAATTTTTCATCCATCAGAAGACCGTTAAAACCCAACTTTAGACATCGACGAGTGCAAAGGAGGACCCGGCCAACGTGTGCCCCAAGCAAGCCGTCTGCCAGAACACCATCGGCGGCTACAGCTGCAAATGCCCGGCCGGCTACAAGTGGGACCCCGACACGAACAAGTGCGACAACATCAACGAGTGCTTGTGCCCGACCAATGGCTGCTACGACAAGAACAAGTGCGGACTGACGACCGGACGTTGCCAAGACACCCGATGGGTCCTGGGATCTGCATCTGCGAGAAGAACTTTGGACATCCTAAAGGATCCACTGACAATCAGACCTGCGAGCGCATCACCTACTGCGGCACTGAACTCGACGACTGCGACAAGAAAACCACCGACTGCAAGGAGACGAGCGACGGCTTTGTCTGTGCCTGCAAGTCTGGGCTTCACTACGTACCGAACACCAACAACAAGAAGTGCGAGGACATCAACGAGTGCATGGACGGCACGAACACGTGCGACGGACCGTTCCAACAGTGTACCAACACGTACGGAGGATTCTACTGTAATTGCACCAACGATGTCGTTACCTCATCGACTGTTGCCGGGAAGCTAAAATGCGCTCCTACGGCGAACTGTTCGACACCAATCGATTGTGGACCATACGGGTTTGCCAAGGAGGAGAACGGAAAGTGCGTCTGCAAATGTATGAACCGATACGAGTGGAATCTGCAAGAAAAGACGTGCATCCCGGTCGGAACCTGTGAAGCCCTCGGAGAATGCCCGCTCAATTCGGTGTGCCGCTTGACGCAACGACAAAATGAGACTCAAGACGGTTCTCCGAATGCCTTGGGCACGTACGCGGCTTGTGTGTGCAACCCGGGCTATGTGATGAAGAACTTCCAGTGCCATCAGATCAGCATCTGTGAGCAGCAGCCGACGATTTGTGGGAATGTAAGGAAACTTTGAGGCGAGCATTAATAGTGGCTCCAAACGCCAATTATCCCACCTTGGCCTTCAAATTATCGATCTATTTGAGCCAAAAAAAACACACGGTTTTCGAAAATGCCTTTTTCGTGAAAACAATTTTTGAAAAGCCCCTTTTGAAAAATATTTTTTTACGAAAACTAGAAATACGAAAGACGATACTCTGTTCGAAACTTTCAGGATCAGCGTTTAGGAAACGTAAATACACCAGATGGTTACAGTCGCTTCGCGACTGCAACCATCTGGCCTTCGGGCTACCCTACATGTCCCACTCCACCACATCCTTTCCCACCTCCATCAACACTCCCCCACAGCCGAAATCCCTTTCAAAAACTACCTTAATACCTTCCTGATGGCTTCAGATACCCCCCATGGCTGAAATCCCCTTCAAAAACTACCTTAATACCTTCCTGATGGCTTCAGATACCCCCCATGGCTGAAATCCCTTCAAAAACTACCTTAATACCTTCCTGATGGCTTCAGATACCCCCATGGCTGAAATCCCCTTCAAAAACTACCTTAATACCTTCCTGATGGCTTCAGATATCCCCCATGGCTGAAATCCCCTTCAAAAACTACCTTAATACCTTCCTGATGGCTTCAGATAGCCCCCATGGCTGAAATCCCCTTCAAAAACTACCTAAATACCTTCCCGATGGCTTAGATACCCCCATGGCTGAAATCCCTTCAAAAACTACCTTAATACCTTCCTGATGGCTTCAGATACCCCCCATGGCTGAAATCCCCTTCAAAAACTACCTAAATACCTTCCCGATGGCTTTAGATGATTTAAATAATTAATTAACATAATTAAAAAGTATTAAAAAGTATTAAAAAGTATTAAAGTAACTTCAAAAGCTATTTGGGCGCGGGAAGGGGCCTGGGGAAGAGGGGCGAAGGGAAAGGGGGCGTGGCCTCCCGGGAGAGGGGCCCCCACTCGTTTTATTAAGGCGCCACTTTTAAAGTTAATTTTAATAATTTTAACAAAGACTTTTTCATAATTTTTTTATCAGTTTGGGGGTTTCTGACCACGCTCTATCCGAATCCGAAGAGAGCTAAGCTCTAGCTCCTTTCCCCTTCGAGTTGAATTCGGCTTCAGACGGACGGACGGACAGACAGACGCGTCAAGAAAATTATTATAGTTGATGTTTCAACAAGTTAAAAGTTAGGATTTACGAAATTGTGTATGCAAATCGCAGAAAAATAGCCCAGAAAATCCGTATCTCCGTTGTATTGTCTACTATTTTTTATTTTTCAGTAATACGTGCTTATATAGCCAAAATCGCTGCTCACTGTTATCGTTATCGAGACAGTACATAGATACTACCTTTGAAGGGCAAATGCCTCCCCGACTCCGTCGAACCCTACAAGAAGTACACGTGCAGCTGCAACGACAACTCCAAGGCCGTCCAGACCCCAGATGGCGTTCGCTGCGAGCAAGCCAGGTACACAGCATCTTACCTTCACTTTATGCTTTTAAGCTGCGACACCCGCAACCCAGTGCGACCCGAACACCGGGGTCTGCTCTGTGGTTCAATCGTCCGTGCGTTGTGACTGTAAGCCCGGATACGAAGGTGTTGGAACCATCGAGGCCCGTGCTTGCCGGTAGGGAGTGCTTGGTAGTTGTGGACAAATGTCGTCAGATCAAAATCTGCGAGCTCTACAACCCGTGCTCCAAATTCGCGCACTGCACGGAAGCCAACGGCGTGGCCAAGTGCGATTGTAACAAGGGATACACCGGAAACGGAACCTGGTGCAAAGGTATGGGTCGAGTTGGTCTTGTTGGCAGTCCAGCAGTGATTCTTTGCTTTGAGATTCGACCTAACCCTAGCCTTCTAGACGTCGACGGAGTGCGCCACCGGGCAGCACGACTGCTTCCCAGGAGGCCAGTGCACCAATACCCAGGGCAGCTACCAATGCAAGTGCCCCGAGGAGTACAAGGGTGATGGAAAGACCTGCACACGTGAGTATCATACCTGAAAAGTTACTTGCCGCCCTTTAGCCATCAAATACTGTGCCAACAAGATCGACAAGTGTGACAGGAGTCGACTAACTGCCAGGTATTTTTGATTCCTTCCCCTCACCTGTTTTTCAGGACGAGTACGTCAGCTACAGCTGCAAGTGCAAGGCCGGCTTCCAGAAAATTATTGGCAGCAAGTATCGCTGTGAAAGTATGCTAAACCGGAAAAATAGGATCTTAAATTTGTAGACATCAACGAGTGTGTGCCACAAAACCCGTGCCCGCTTCATGCCGTCACCAAGCAGGTACGGTAGTTTGAATTCGTGAAAGTACATAACTACTTTTCACAGCTACTTATAGTACGGAAAACTGCTACAAACACCTAGTGGAACCTAATTAAACTCAAAGCTTAGCCCTTCAAATGTATCGACTCGATCGGCTCCTACTCGTGCCAGTGCAGCGATGGATACGTTAACATCGATGCTTTCCACTGCAAAGGTAAGTTCGTGCCATTAGTGCGTCGAAATACCTCTCTGATGTGCCTAGCGCAACTAACCGTTCAGACATCGACGAATGCCTCCAAGACCCATGCCTCGCCAACTCAGAGTGCGTCAACAAGGACGGAACCTTCGAGTGCTTGTGCGATGATGGCTATAACAGTAAAACGAGTTTATATATTTTGAATGTAACCAAAATTATTCAGAGACCGAGACCGGCAAGGGACCACTTGATTACCACTGCGATATCTTCCCCATCTGCGATAAACAGCCGGACATCTGCGACCGCAAGACCAGCAAGTGCGAGATGATTCCGAACAAGGTAAGTGAGGGGAGGTAGCTTACTTATTACTATCTATTTACTTACCAATGGCAAGCTCTAAAGGAAGGGTGACACAAAAAATTGCACGAGGAAAGCCACTAAATGAAAGTATGTTTAATTATAGCCTGCCTACACCTGCACCTGCCTGCCAGGATACGCCAAAGCTGACGAGAAGGCACCATGCAAAGGTATATATTCATAAAGTCTCTTTAGATTATGCGACCTTACGTATACCTTTGTGACGAACTATTAAAACACTTTTTCCTTCCAGACATCAACGAATGCGAGACCGACGAGATCAAGAACCACCTCAACGGCCTCGGCAAGAACGTCACCTGCAAGAACAACGATGGTGGCTACGAGCTGGAGTGCAAGACTGGATACAAGACGGTTGTAAGTCGAATTTGCATAATTCAATACATCTGAATTTTCAGGAGTCCAAGGAAACCAAACTCCTTGTCTGCGGCCCGATCAACGAGTGCGCCACCGATCCGGCTTGGGCGAAGGCGCTCAAGGTCATCGAGGAGTTCAAGGTAGGAGCGGCGTTGAAAGCACACTAACAAAACTTTCGTCTTTTTTCAGCAAAAGGTCATGAACAAACAACCGTTGACGATGAACGACTTGGCCGGCGCTCTACCGAAAGCTGAAGTCCCAGACTCACCATATGCCAAGTGCCTTGCCACCCAGGTATGGGAAATAAAATTGTTCGCGAGGCTTTAATCTCCTAGCGCTTCCCAATGTGCGTCGACCTCGACTACGACTCTGGCTCCAACGCCCAGTTGTACGAGGAGGAGAGCCCCGACGAGTTGAAGGAGTTCAAGGTCAGCTCGAGTTTCGTTGAAATAATTTTTGGTCTAGGGCTTCGGTTGTCGCTGTGCTGACGGTTCGGACCCGCAAAAGAACGGTGACTGGATGGAGTGTCAACAAAGTGGGTCTGGACCTGAACTCGTTGCTAACAAGCCTTTTTATATCTCTTGCAGCGGCAAAAGCTTGTTGGTACACACACTATTACTGTTGTCTTTAGGCATCTGCCGTTGCCTTGGCGAGAATGTCGACCCGAAGTGCGTGAACGGCGTCCCCGGCCAGTGCCAGTGTCGTCAGGATCCGGTTAAGAAGTTCTACCGCCGCATCGACAAGCAAGGAAACTTGTACTGTTCTGGTAAAATCATCTTGAAAATCAAGTTCCAAAATTCTAGAAAACCAGTGCGACACCGCCACCAACATGACCGGCATCAAGAACGGACTTGACGTCGATGTAGGTCTTATTTGAGCTATGCTAGCAGAAAATAAAATTTTGGCATTTGAGCCCGTACTCGATTTTTAGATCCAATGCATGAACGGAAAGCTGATCGTACCAGCCGGTTGGGAGATCATCGAATCGGAGAACAGCAACACGGAATATATCGTTCGGGGTGAGTTTAGGGTCTCGTGCCGTCCCGCGTCACGCTTGTAAGCTGGTTGGCTTGGAAAAATCATAATGATGGCCTCCCATAAAACGATACCTTTAGACATCAACGAGTGCGCCAAGAGCAACCCCTGCTGCGACGCGCAAAACTGCGAAGGCCCAGCCTGCGTCAAATGCTTCAACACGCCCGGAAGCTACGAATGCCGAGTCTCGACGACGAACGGCGACTTCAAGTGCGTCCCCGGGAAGTATGACGCCAAGACTTGTCTATGTGCTGGTAAGCTATTACATCCACTTAGCGTTAGTCACCTTAAGAATCCAGTAATTACGATGCAATCTTTAGAAGCCGTCTGCAACGTCAAGCAGGCTTGGTTCTACTCGTGCACCGGCTGTAACGTGACTTCCCGGACGTTCGCGAATGATAACCGACCGGTACGACTTTTGCTATAGCGGTTAAAAGAGCAATTTTAGAAAACTACACCAGGTATCGATTTTTTTTTAGGTCTGCTCAAACATCCTGAAGGAGGACCTCTCTGGCTTCCAGACGTTCAAGAGCTTGAAGGAGCTCTTGGCCCATACTTGCGATGCGGTAATAGAAACGCTCAATTCCCTGAGCCTAACGTACCTTTAGTACCTGCTCGCTGGCCAGGGCTACTGTGCCATGAATTTGAATGCCAACCCTGACGACGCCTCTCAACATCCTACCTTCAATTATTACGGGGAATGCAATGGTAAACATTAAAATTCGGACTTCCGCTAATACACCTTTAAATTCTTCTTTACCTTCCACTTTTCCAGAATCCGCCGCGCCAAAGTGTGAAGCCGGCGTCACTCCATCCCGTTCCCAGACGATCAGCAGCCTGGCCAAGGAGTTGTACATCTGCTACTACGCGCCGACCTACAAATCGGGGTCCGCAATACTTTTAATTTTGTTATAACGATTTTAGCGAACTCCCCGCCGGCGCCACCACGTCGAACGTAATCAGCACGGTGATGTGCCAGAACCAATACTCGTCGAAGAACTGGGCCTTCCAGGTGAAAATCAGGGACTTAGAGCTCCAAATTAAACGTTTTCAGCAAGTCGGCCAGAAGCTGGAGCAGAAGAAGGTGAAGGTAGCTTAAAAAATGTGAATAAATACTTTGTGGTTTTGGTCTTTGGATTATTCGAAGCACACAGCATTCTCTTCTAAGGGATATACGAAAAATCCTGAACCGGAAACCATAATATCCATACTTTGCAAAGATCTGAAGAGTAGAACCGAGCCACTATGGAATTATTCTTGGGATCGTTCCTTCCACTAAATAGACAAAAAGCAAAAAGACAGGCCGACCCCGGCAGGACTCGAACCTGCAATCTTCGGTTTAGAAGACCGACGCCTTCGCCATTAGGCCACGGGGCCGATGTGCAGCGAGGCGAGGGGCCCTGTGTTATGCGAGGGGTGGGAAAAGAGAGTACGCCTTGTAAAGAGAGTGCATCAAAATGCTAATCGGGCAGCCGGGGTAGGTTCTCTTTTTTGTCGTTTCCCTGGTGACGGTTTTGTTGTGGTGTGGAAATTGAAAAAGGGATGCTGAAAAAAGGGGGGAAAACGCAACAGAAAACATTTAGTGATCTCGAAATTTGGTCAGCCTGTACGGCTTCAAACGGGTGCTGAAAGTGGTTATTTGCTGGGAAAAGCGGGATCCCTGAGAAAAGAAAAACAATTATATAAGGGTCCCGAAGAGCATTTTGTATGTGGATTTGTATGCGGATTCGGGAGCAACGATGCAAAGGGACGACTATCACGTCTCCAAGACGCGGCCAGGGTTGCAAAGCCGCGAAGCTGTTTTCCAACCCTGGTGCATTATGAAAGTCCGTGTTTGTCGAATTTGGTAATTCCTGGCTCAATTTTGAAAAATCAAACGCGAAACTTGTTGGGAAAAGCCCCTGCAGCTTCCGAAAATCGCTTCTGCGACCGAAAATTGGCGAGTTTTCACGAAACCGCGACTAATTGTGAGCTAACGATAAGCCTCATCTGCGGTTTTCACATCTGCAAAACGTTCTCGCACCGAAAACCTCGAAACTGTGAAAAGTCTGCGCGTAGTTCGATAGGGTTCAGATAAAAACAAGTGCAGGTGTTAGACTCGAGCTGCAGAGGCCATTGTGCCGCCGCCTAGCCTGGCCATTTTTTTGGCCAAGCACAATTTTGGTAAGATGTTTTACGAAAATGATTTGATAATTCTGTGGTATTCCATCGTCTCTACAATCTTGTGGGTCATTTCTACGGCGCTCTTTATCGTTGCCATCTACTTCTTCCGAAGATACAAAACGGCGACAGCGCCGGTGTATCGAAATTTGCAGCTACACATGCTGGTACCGAATTTGACTTTAGTCTTAGCGACAGTTTTCTAGACCGCCTTCCAAATTGGCGAAACAATGAATCTAATCGTAAAGCCAATTCTATTGCAAGGGAATGTCGGGTTTATCATTTTACTTCCCGCCCAAACCATTTCTCCGTTAGTAGCGCTGCTTTTAATGGTAGGAAATACCCAATGAATATACTAAAAATGGTATTAAGACCGTCTATCTTACAAGCACATTTTACGCTCCCGGTTGCATGGCTGTGCTCGGAATTTATAAGAGCGAAATCACCTATCAGGGAGTGAAATCTGGGAAAACGATGAGACGGATACTACAAGCTATATTCCTGGTCTTCTTATCAACCGGAAATTTTGTATTTTGGAGAGGCTACGCTTTAGATATGTTTTCTTACGATACCTTAAACGTAAGAGGTAACCAGAATTTTACAATCAACAGCCTAGGGTTATCTAATTTGCATCGTTTCTGGTGCCGAGACCCTGGAGAAACTCATCTACATCCTCGTGGTGGTTTTGGTTGTCGTCATCATCTTCTACGGCGGCTCCTTTGCCTTTATAACATTCCGGCACAACACTGTGGCTATCGAGAGGGTCAGCAGAAAAACGCGCGAGATGCACTTTCACTTTGCCAGGACGTTCTTTTTACAGGTAATCAACAATTTGTGTGTGTATTTTATAGCCTTATTCAGCTGATGAGTGCTGCCATTCTCGCCGGCGTCCCAGTAACAATCTATTTGCTGAACACTTTTCAATGGCTCATTTTGCAGCCGTTTATCACTAGTAAGTTCAATGGCCACGGTTTACCTTACCCCCCTTCAGCAGGAATGTTTTGGCTATAATTTTTTATTTTACACTGTTGTGGGCTCAAATTAAAACTTTTAGTATATTTTTCGACGCTCTATCAAATGACGTTGCAAAAATCCCGACAAAAGAACCAAAAATACCGGATACTCTGAGGCGCTTCGGCTGTGGGGGGGGGGGGTAAAATCAACCCCTTTTGGTTTGAAATCCCCCCATAAGACCCTTTTGAGGTCCTTTTCCGGATTTGAAAAAGAACCACGCATCGGATCGCAAAACTGATTACACCATCGGAACCGGCGACTCTTTTTGCATACTATAAGCTTTTAGAATTTGAAAAACGACAACTTGAGATGAATTATAAAACGAAAAGTTTTTTGTAAATGCTCAGCTGAAATTTCAGGAATTCGATTCAAGCTTTAGCGTCGTTCTAGTTTCCTTTTTTTTGACCCTCGAAAATTACTTGGCGCATCATCTAGAGAAAACCGCTTGGAGATGTCACATTTTCATTTTTAAAAGGTATTTTAGTATCATCCCTGGCTCCATTTTTCATCGCTCTCCATTCGATCTTGAACAGCGCGTTTGCAATATTTTTAAGCGCCGCGTATCGAAGGGCGCTGGGGCGCGGCGTGCGAAGGTTGCTACGGAGATGGGAAGGTACGGTTCCAAATTGGTTCTGAACTATTACCGGGGGGTTGCGCAGGGGAAGAAACCGGTTCCCGTTTTGCACCCTTTACCTACCGGTTGCAGTTATATTATCCATTTTTATCGCGTTTTTAGTAATTTTTTTTTATTACTAGAAAGTTCCCAAAAAATGTTTTGGAAATGTTGAATTTTTTTGGTCGTTTTTCAGACGTTTGTGGCACTAAATTTATTAGGGCGTGATGGATCACAGGGAAAAATTTGGTTTGCCCCGCGACCCGAGCGGACAGACAAGCCCCCCTTGAAATCTAATAAAAATTGAGTTTTTTTAGGAAAAGTCACGATCGTCGAGACCTCTAATATTACCGTCGTTACCACGCCAAGGCTAAAAGCTGTCGTGACGAGCTCCCGGAGGCCTGCGGTCTAGATGGTTTCGACTATACCTTCTCACCATATGCTGCCTGTTTTGACCCCAACACCAAACTCAAGCCATTAATTATCTCGATTTATCGTCACCCAGGCTGCAGGCAATTGTTTCCACGGTCCGGGGACTCAACGTTAGGGCAAAGCTACTGTTGGCTTGCGGGCAAGGATTGACAAGAATAAGTAGCAAACCAGTTTTTAAGGAAAAACGATAACTACGGATGGTCCAAACGTGAATCCTGTCACGTCAGCCAAGCAGCCGGAAGTTGCCAGAAAGCAGAGGGTGGCCTCGTTTCCCACAGTCAGGATACAAAGCTAAAGCGGGAATAAATCCATACCAATTAACGAAAACGTGAAACCGTGCGTATCGCTAAACTGGAGAGACTGCGCCCTTATTTAGGCTACCGCCACTTCCGGCCATGCCGCTTAACAGACTCTGCCGGTGCTTTTACAAAAATCCTACTATATATAAAAAATAACGTTTGTGTGTGTAGACACCTGGGATAAAAGGCACGAAAAAACCGGGTTATTGAGGTATCCGGATGGGGAAAGAATTTTAGGGACCAGTTGAAACGGATTTAGAGGTATTCGATGGCGTAGATGACTGCGCGCTTATCATACGATTTATACCGGATTTTCGTCTTTCTAAAACATATGGAAATATCCTCATTTGCATACGAGGCGCTATGAGGCGCATTCGGATTTTGTCACGCTCGCAGCCGACAGCCGAGTTGGCTTTGTTATTATTAGAGTTGAGGTTGGCGCTAATTCGCTAGAATTATGCAAAGTGAACAGCTTCTAAAGATACCCGCGCAAAGGCCAGGGGTGAAAAGCCGCGTAGCGAAACAGAAGAATTAGAATCCAAGCCTTAATTCGAACGGAGAGTTCGGAGGCGTAAATTAACAGGTGCATAAGTGCCATTAGGGATCGACGAGCTCAATAAAGTTGGCCATTATGAAATCCTAGGCGAAATGTCAGGCGTCTCAAAAAACCAGGTGCAAAGTGTCTTGGCTCGGCAGGCCGAATCGTCCGGAATATTGACGAACACTTTTCTAGATGTTCTATGAAGACGAGACGGCCACTAGCTGGTTTCTCATACTTTCGAATATTCTCTGGGTAATCGAGACGACACTGGCTGGGATAGCTGCATATTTTTTATTAGCGTATAAGAAAGCCAGCGCGCCAGTGTATCGGAATTTGCAGCTGAACATAATGGTTTGGCCGTGGTTTCAAAATCTGATCGTAGTGTTTCAGCTCGGCTTTCAGCTTGTCGCCACGATGAATCTTCTTGGCAAGCCGATTCTGTTGCAAGGGGATATCGGATACATTTTGTTGAATCCATTAAGCTATACCCCACTTTGGGCCATGGTCGTGACTGTAAGCTTTTTTTTGGAAAATCCTGTCTATCTTTAATACAAATACAGATAAATCTCTAGGTACTCTACCTCACCGGCGTATACTACGCTTGCGGTTGCATGGCCGCCCTCGGCATCTACAAAATTGAGATAACACACCAGGACTTCAAAGTGGGCAAGACGATACGATGGCTGGTGCACCTTTTATTTATGCTGCTCATTATCGTTGGCTACTACGTATATTGGAGCGGTTATTACGACGAGGTGTATACATTTGATACCTTGAATGTAGGTCCCGAGAACTTGCGTCTAACCCGTGCCTAGGGACACCTACGCGGCGTCATATCTGGCACCAAAACCCTCACACAGCTCTACTATATCGCGGTGTTTACGGTCGCCATCTTGGCAGCATTATATGGTGGATCGTTTATGTTCATAACTTTCCGACATAATACGGTTTACGCCGAAAATTATAGCCAGCGAACGAGAGAGATGCATTTTCAATTCGCGCGAACCTTCTTTTTTCAGGTAATGGAAAATTGGGCCTATAGAAAAGCGTTTTTAGTTAGTTAGCGCCGTGGGTTTAGGCTTTCTGCCGGCCAGTTTTTATATGCTGAATATGCGGAAGTGGTTGCTTTTTCAACCGGTTACTACCAGTAAATTTACCTCAAACCTCGACATGCCTTGATTCATGCTAGTGGGGTCAATTAGTGTTGGGAAATTAGCTCGGCTCGGTTTCGGCTCGAAAACCGAGCCGAAAACCGAGCGGCTCGGTTCCACGGCTCGAAAAACCGAGCCGAAAACCGAGCGGCTCGGTTTCACGGCTCGAAAAACCGAGCCGAAAACCGAGCGGCTCGGTTTCACGGCTCGAAAAACCGAGCCGAAAACCGAGCGGCTCGGTTTCACTGTTTGAAAACCGAGCCGAAAACCGAGCCGGCTCGGTTTCACAATCATTGTACCAAATACTTTTCAATATTCAGCATTAAAGTTTCGAAGCCCATGTAATGGTGTAAATTGCAATAAAAACGGTGACGCCGATGGGATGTTTGCAAGTTATCGAGACTAGCAATGTTTACAGAATTTTTGAGTGAATCTAGTCTACTTTCCGCTTTTGTTCAGTTGGTCTCATGTTTTCCTGCGCTGATCCATCGAATATTCTGCATCGCAAATCAGAAAACAGCATCGGTTAATAAGGAATTTATTCTCTGAAGGTTGTATGAGGGCATGTTAAGATCAAAAGTTGTAAGAGGTGAAATTTGTAATAGTAAGAACAATAAAGGCGTGGTCATGGCGGGAGGATTCTTAAACAAGGTATCAGAAACAACGGATTTCCAAAACAAAAACAACGAATTGAAGCAATGTTAGCGAGAGAAGAAGGAGCTGCAACATTTCGGGATTAGTTTCCGTCTTCGCTGGTCTGTAACGACTCATCAGCAGGGAAGTACGAGGCCAGAATCGTCGCCCGTTCAGAATGCTAGAAACTTTGATTTAAATAGAGAGAAAGGCTTTACCTCAACCAACTCCTCGGCAATGTGCTTGCTCTCGGCTTCAAGGTAGGATAGAACTGGATATTCGGGGTCGATCAGGTAGTTTCTAAAGCAAAATTGTAGCTACAAAATAAAAATACCGTTCGACTTCCTTGACATATTCATATGCTTGTAGGTGGCTGACCACTAGCAGTTTGCCAGAGGTTTCTGGCTTTAGATTGTTGCGGCGTGCATTCGAGTGCAGGAGGCTTGCCCGGCTGAACATTCTCTCACAAGCAACCGATGTGGCTGGTAGGGTCAACAGCATGTTGGCCACACTAAAACTTGAACTCGTGACGAGTAAAGCCGTACCTTTGCAATTTCAGACATCCTCGAATTCGGGCCCAAAAATCGCTCTTGCAAGCTCCTAGGCGAGGTTATTCGATAATAAAAACAACAAATCACCGGGCAAAGTCAGCTTTCAACGGTCAACAGCTTTCTTCCTTCAGCACCGAATGAAGGTTTACGGGGGAGAAACTAAAATATGCTTTGTCATTGATAAAACGAAGGCAGGCAACAAAATCCGACGGTAAAAGCTCACTTTTGCCGTGGTTTTGGCTCCTTGCGCTTCGGCGTCGACGATTCGCCACTCTCCATCTTAGAAACACGAGGTTCTTGACCAGGTTGTTGCGAAAAGGAAAAAAGCATGAAAACAAAGTAGAAAGGATGAAAAGGGGTAATATTGATCAGAAATCTAAATAGAAAGGATGAGAAAGGGTAAAATTGATCAGAAAACTAAGTAGAAAGAATGAAACGGGGTAATATTGATAGGAAAACTAAGTAGAAAGGATGAGAAACCGAAATAATCCTACGAAAACACTCAGAAAGGATCATCAAGAAGTGTTTAACGTTTGAAGCTAATTAATTAAGGCATCCGGTAATTAACTGAATCCAATTTTCATTGCAAACACCATAACATGGACGTGGAAACTTCATTGTTGATTATTCAAAAGTATTTGGCACAATCATTTTGAAAACCGAGCCGGCTCGGTTTTCGGCTCGGTTTTTCGAGCCGTGAAACCGAGCCGCTCGGTTCTCGGCTCGGTTTTTCGAGCCGTGGAACCGAGCCGCTCGGTTCTCGGCTCGGTTTTTCGAGCCGTGGAACCGAGCCGCTCGGTTCTCGGCTCGGTTTTTCGAGCCGTGAAACCGAGCCGCTCGGTTCTCGGCTCGGTTTTTCGAGCCGTGAAACCGAGCCGCTCGGTTCTCGGCTCGGTTTTCGAGCCGTGGAACCGAGCCGCTCGGTTCTCGGCTCGGTTTTTCGAGCCGTGAAACCGAGCCGCTCGGTTCTCGGCTCGGTTTTTCGAGCCGTGGAACCGAGCCGCTCGGTTTCGCCGAAAGCTCGGTTTTCGAGCGGCTCGGTTTTCGAGCCGAGCTAATTTCCCAACACTAGGGTCAATGGTGCCGTTCTTTATCGCGTTTCACTCGATTTTCAACTGCTCGTTCGCCATATTCTTATGCAAGACGTACCGAAGGGTAATTACTCGGATGGTGCTGCGATTTTTCCGTGTTGACGGTATGGTTTGGATTCATTGAAAAAAAGACTCTTTAGCGGGCAATAGCGCAGCCATGGATATATCAAATATTACTGCCGTTGTTTCAACCCCAAGGCTTCAACAAATTGTATCAAGGGTCAGAATAGCCTCTGCCTCAGCCGGCTTCAGACCACAACAATAAATTGTTTGGTTATAATTCTTTCCTACGCAAATTAGCAAAAGCCTTTTACAAAAACAAATACGATCAGCGATCAGCGATCACCGATATCAAAGAGCCGTTTCATCGAAAACAAACAAGTTTTAAAAAATTTCAGCTGTGAGAAACAGGCAGGTGCTATTCCATTCCATTCCATTGCATCATGTGAAAAAAAAAGAAATCCAATAACATAACTTTTAGTTGGCTCCCAGGCGCCGCTATTCATGGCCATCCACTCCATTTTCAACTGTCTTTTCGTCATCTTTCTCTGCAAGGCCTATCGGAAAGCATTGTCTGACTGGCTTTCATGGCTGCTTAGAAGTCAAAACGTAAGCATTTACATTTTTGAATTAATGATTTTTCAGGCAAAATTGCGGCGCCTGATGCTTCCAACGTCACTGCCGTAATCTCGACGCCCAGACTTCAAAAATCCTTCGCAAAAAAATAATCTCACGTTATCGCCGCTTTTTCAATAAATGCTGAAGGCTCAAGTCTAGGAAACCCATTCCAGCCGACTTTGCAACTTTTCTACCTTCCTTATTTTTATTTTTCGCTACTTTTTCGACTGAACTGCAATGTAGTCTTACTAACTAGCCTACAGCGAACATTTTGGTATACTTTAGAGCTCGCTAGCACAAAAGGGGGCCGAGATACAAAAGTTGGTGCCGGCTGGGGGGGTTTTCTAGACTCTTACCAATGCTGAAATTTGCCGATCAGGCTCACCCGCCAAGTTCAACATTTTTCTGGTAAAGAACTTTGGTGCCGGTCCCCGTAGCGCACCGATATCCGAAAATTGCAGCTGTCTGCGCCTCGGAAAATAGGTGACAGCGTCCGCGCGGCTCGAAAATCCATTTTCCCGAAAATCAGGCATTTGACCAGATGCTATACGAAGACGATGCCTTTATATTTTGTTATGAGGTCCTGTCGACAATTTTGTGGTTCATCGACAGCGCGCTAACGGGACTTGCCGTCTACCTTTTCTTGAATTACAAATCCGCTACCTCGCCAGTATATCGGAATTTGCAGTTAAATATGATGGTAACTGCTTACTTATTACCACTTTGAACATAAGGTGTTCATAGGTATCCTTTCAACTTGTCGAAACCATTAACCTGGTCGGGAAACTTATGCTTACACCCGGGAACGTGGGGTATATTTTGTTAAGCCAGATACCTTTCACTCCGCTATGGGGTATGCTTTTGACGGTAAGTGTTTATGATCGATTAACGTTGGTAGTCAACCTTAAAGGGGCTACGAAATGCGAAAAAATGAGTGACGGCCCGAAATTCGGAGCCCTGTACGTCGGAGGCCTCTATACGGCCATGGGGGCCCGGGCAGCTCGCAAATTGGAAATTGTCTGTTGTCACCTCCAAATCACGTTCTCGGCTGTTTCTGGGCCAAATTTGACGATTAAAACACCAAAAATATTTAAAATTGAGTGGGGATTTGAAAAATGGGCTCAGAATGTGCGAATTATAGTGTTTTCACAAAGAAACCGGGCAAAGACAACTTCGCGCAAAAGTCGAAAGAGTGAGGGCTCTCGTCCCGCAGCGCCCGCTGGCAATTTGCCAGAAATCAAAGAGGCCTCCCAAAAGGGCTTTGATTTGGCAGTTCAGGGCCCCTTTAACGTCTATAGACCTTTTATGTCACCGGTGTTTACTACGCTGCTGGTTGTATGGCCGCTCTCGGGATCTACAAAAGCGAAATGACCTACCAGGGCTTCAAATCGGGCAAAACCGTGCGAAGACTGTTGCAGCTTATTTTCGTATTCCTCACCATAGCGGGCCATTTTTTCTATTGGAGTGGTTATAGTGCAAATGCATATATATTTTCTACGAGAAACGTTGGGATTTCAAATGCGTAAAAACTTTTCCCAGGGCCACCTAACCTGTGTAATCTCGCGCGCCGAAACGCTTGCAACAATGATGTACGTCTTGGTGGCAGTTGTGGTGGTCGTGATAATTTTTTATGGCAGCGCATTTATATTTATCACCGTCCGGCATCACAGTGTGGCCGTGGAAAATGTCAGTCAACGAACGCGAGAGATGCATTTTCAGTTTGCCAGGACGTTCTTGATACAAGTTAGTTTACCGGGGCTCTGAAAGACAATTTCTGCAGATCTTGAGCGGCCTCACTTTCGCTGGTCTACCGATCACGTTTTTTTCGCTGAACGCCTTTAAGCTCCTCCTGGTCGAGCCGTTTATTGGCAGTGAGTTCTAGTAACGTTAGTGATGTGCAAGTTATCCATTTTGCTGCAGGAGTTCTATCAGGGAGACTTTTTCGTTCGGGACCAAGCCTATTTTGTGAAGAATTTTGCGCTCATTACGAACGAATCTTCAACTCTGCGAAACAATGCTCTGAAAACGTCGTGAAGATTTTAGGTACAAGAAGAGCTGATAATGGCCCAACTTCGGCAAATTTTTTCCTTGAAAGAACCCGAAAAGCTAAATAACTTTTTGTCTGCACGTTTCGAATTTTGAAATCAGGTTCAGAATTACCGGAAAATTATGCATCAGATAGGCTTAGTCCCGCGGAAAAGGCGATGGTCACTAAAAAGCGCCTCCTTGTATGCGTAATATTCGAGAAAGGAATACCCTTCCGACCACTTTCTAGTAGCAACGTTGGCTCCATTATTTGTTACCCTCCACTCCATCATCAACTGTTTGTCTGCCATACTTTTATGCAAGACGTATCGGAAGGCAATCGTGCAAGCGATGATGCGGATATACCGGAAAGGCGAAGGTTCGAATCGCCGCAACAAGACAAGATCCGGGTCTTGCAGGGAAGCTGGCGACCGTTGATGCGTCAAATATCACTGGTGGGCATTCTTCAGCGAGGCTCAAAACTCCGGCCGCCCGAACAATGCTGTTGTGTGCTACGGTGCAATCAAGAGAGAAATAAATCTTTACATCTGATCATTTTCACATTTATACCATCGACCAGCGGGGGAGGGGCCGCTTCGCGACTCTCCCCGGCTGGATCCGTCTAGGCCCTATGAATCCATCGCCCTTCCACAACACCAACAAAAAAACTAAAAATCCGCTCCAACATTATGCTATTGAAGAGCCATGGACAGCATCGAGAAAACGGGAATCGATTGTTTTGGCGAGCTCTTTGATAACGTAAAAATTACGAAGAACGTTGCTCCTGCGGTCTCTATGGTTTATTTTTGCTAGTACTGCTGGAAAAAGCTATCGTTGGCCTAATTCCCGCACACCGAAAACCAAGGAAAAACAGCTCGGTACGAGTTTTTCTCCGAAAATCAAAGTTCAGGCCCTTTTACAGCGACAGCGTGTCTTGCGGAATAACAAGTAAGTTTTCCAGGTGGAAAAGAATGGATCCCTCTAGACCCGAGCCCGGCGGTCGCCCATAGTTCTTTTGGGGTTTTTCGTCATATTCTACGAGACGGAAGAATTTATCTTCTGGTATAATATACCGCCACCCTCTCAAGAACAAATAATTTTTCTACGCCCGCATCGGTGTCTTCGTTGTTGGCGCACAGTTGTGCATGTCGGCACATGTTTCATCAGCGCTTTTTCCTAAATAAGTGGATTTAGCAATCGGTTTTTGCTTTCCTGCTTCCACATCGGCGTAGATAGTGTCCATATTCTGGGCAATGTCCTGGTGGCAAAATTGGAAGGCGGCCGGACCCCAGATGTGGAGGACACCCTGGCAGCTCTGAAATGGACTCGACGCTGTTTTTGCATTCAACGGAATCCAGACACAATTTGACAATTCAAATGTTCTCCCTCAAAAAGACCACGAGTAGAATGCTCTTACCATTAGCTATGTTGGCATTACTGTTTTCCTGGATAAGAAACTACCATATTTTAGTTTGGATCGTATGCTACAATAGAAAGCGTATATCTCAGATTTCAAACGTACCGTAAGCAAAAAGCTCTCCAACGCTGTCTTATTGTCGTGGTTGGTGGCTTGGTGGTTGATTGCCTAAATTCATAAGTATTATTGCAAAACTTTCCATTGAACCTGGGCCAAGATGAAGTGACACACGTTGCACTGGCCGATGCTTTGCTAAAAAACGTTCTTTGAGTCTATTTAATAAAATCCCGGATAGACAATTTTAGTGATAGCTTTAATCGCGGCCGTGCGCCAGGGCATTAGTAAAGACGAGAAAGGATAAAATACATAAACTTACAGCCAAGGCCAAGGCAAGTCCGGCCGCCAGAAAAACTAGAAACTTCATAGCAACAGCGCAATAGTATCAAAATCGCAATCGGAGGCTGGGCTTTATAGGCCAGGGTAACCTTGATAAATATCCAATCTGGCGCTGCTCGGATTCTGGGTGTTCTCTGTGGCCACTAAGATAAGCAAAATGGCAAGTTTGTCGGCCCTGATAATGTCCGTCTAGCGTTTGCTCGGGATCAAAGGTTCAAATAGGTATATTTATCGTATTGTCTTGTCACTAGGAATGTATGAGATCAAATCGATTCGGCAAATCCAAGGCGGGCGTGCTTGAAGTCGAAGATGGTGTAGAAGCGCTCGATGAAGGAGGTGCCGAAGCTCCAACGGTTGCCATGACGAGTTCCGAACATGAGCCACGAGCATTGCGTTGGGGTCTAAAAACGGGATCAACTAGGTCTAGAAATATCGAAAGATCGATTCTACTAATTTTAAAAGGCAATCGATAGACTCCAATAACTTACATAAAATGCCTTGTAGTCCCTCGGCCTGAAGATGAAGTTCAGCCCAGGCCCGAGGGTGAAAACAATATTCGGCAACCGATCCGGATCACACTCCTCATCCGGAATAAATTGACGAATCTGAAAATTAAATTACCTAAGAATCCGGAAATAGTCACCTGGGAAAAAGCATCTGCGCCTATATCCATTAATGAAGCACCGGAGTCAATCATGGCATAATGTTTTCTCGCTTTAGGGGGCCGCCAGACCTAAAACTGGACCTGGAAGCGAAGTCTTTATGTCTATCTCTCTCTCTCTCTCTCTCTCTCTCTCTCTCTCTCTCGCTCTCACTCAATCTCTCACTCTCTCACTCTCTCGTTCTCCCTCCCTCCCTCTCTCTCTCTCTCTCTCTCTCTCGCTCTCACTCAATCTCTCACCTCTCACTCTCGTCTCTCTCCCTCCCTCTCTCTCTCTCTCTCTCTCTCTCTCTCTCTTCCTCTGTCTCTCTCCCTCCCTCGCCCTCTCTCTCTTTCTCTATCTCTATTCTTTGCCAGATTGTCTTTCGAACCCCTTGAAACTACCGTAAACCCGTCAATTGCAACGCGGTGCACTCGAATTGTCCAAAATGGATCATCACGCAGGATCGGCACCCAGTAGATTGGTCCCTATATGCCGAATATTTCATTTTTCTAAAAAGTGCTTTACCTACCGTATACCGCGAAGGGTTTGCCCCGCAGATCGTCAACTCCCCACCCCGATGCTCCATCGATTTCCCCATCCAGATGGAAAACATCTTGTGCTTGCAGTAGGGCTGAAATTTGGAATCTCAACACCCGGAAAATTTCAATCAGCGATACCTCGGCAAAAATGAACCTCAGGGGAGACGCGCCGAGCGTGCCGAAATTATAGGCCAACCCAACGGTTCCGTCAGAGTCCTAAACACAATAAAAAGGTTTTCTGAAAGACCTCACCGCCAAGTCACCATTGACACTACGGCCACAAAGAAATTTTTGCGACGAATCCGTGCAGAATCCGGAGAAGCTTGGACCGATCTGAACATTTTATAGCTATTGGAACTCAGTAAAATGCATATAGTTCATTTAAAGGCATTACACAAATTTTGTCCGCCATCCAGTTGCCGTCCACCGAGCCCGATCCGTAGACGATTTCATAGAATTTTGAAGTACCCCGACATGTGTAGGAACCCTCGCAGAAGAACTGCAAAAATCATCAGTTTTGTATAAAAAATTTTAGGCAGATATTTCGGCGATTTAATTGACTAAAAAGGTAGGATTTTATAAAATCAATAATATTTTCCAGTGAAAAACAATTTTTGGAAAGTCCTCAATTTTGTAAGATGGTATTTGACGATTATTTAAGGCTTTTACAATTTCCGTATTAACTGTCATAAGACTAATGATTTTTCGTTCCGCATTAGCACCCCCTCCCCCCCCGCGTGTTAATAACATTCCACCATAATTGTATTTCGTTCCACAACATTTGCCCTGATCCTTGAGCATCAAAAAAACAAAAAACTCCACCTGTATTTACCCAACATCAGCAAAAATGCTACGGTTCTGTAACCCATTTTTTCCTTCACTTTTCACCTGATTCCTGCGCAAACATTGCGGAGAGTTGGCCTTGCATCTGCAGGAAACCCAGGTCAGATCGGAGCCCGTGTCAAAGTCCATCAAAAATGTTTGAGGCGGGTTGCCGATGGTGATCGGGCCGTAGAAGAAAGCCTAAATTTTTTGTTCAACAAAGACACAACGTGAAAATTACGTCATTAGCGTTCAGCAATGGAATTCGGAGCCCGGATCTCGTGTGCTTTACCCTCATCCGAACGTAAGGCGAATGGGGCGACGGGAATTGGGGTTGGAATCTGCTAAAATTTTAGTTTTACGGGATTACGGGTTTTTTTACAAGTCTTTTTTGTCATTTTTTGCCGTGGAATGGTTGGGTTTTGCGGTATCCGCGACGCGCACCGCATGCTTTACCTATTCGTCTTAAAATGTCGTAATGAATTAGGCGAAAAACTGCGCGTATTAGAGCAATGTCTAACCCGGCTCTTTAAATCGTGTCGGAATCTGGAGCGTTATGGGAGTTGGATTTTCATGAATTGAATAGAATTAATTTTTAATTATTCGCAAACGAAACGGTTAACAGACTACAATTTACCTTGCCGCGACATCCGGAAAATAGATATTTAGACCTAGAAAAATCCAATAAAACAACATCCAAACCCCGGCGCCCAAGAATGCTAGCCGGGGGTCCGGGGCGCGGGTCACGGAACCCGGGCTTACGTTCCACTACGACTGCCGTTCTCCTCTCCTCCGCACGATGGGATTTCCCGATTTTTTCTGGGAAATTAGCAAGCGGAAGGTAAATGATGGGGGTCTCGACTATCAGAGCCGAGGTCGCCTGCCCGTCACTGGCAAAATTTCGCGGATTACGCACGCGACCAGGAAGTTATCGGGGTTAGGAATTGAGTGATTTTACGTCGTACTACGTAAATCTTACTACGAGTACGACGTCGTAGTACGACGTAGTACGACGTAATAGTCGTACTTACGACTCGTAATTCATTAGAATTATGGGCCGACGAAAACTTGAAGTATACGAGCCGAAATTTTTGAAAAACAATTTGTTTAGCCGCCGGGGTCCGGAGCATGACTATAAATGTCATTGTTCAGCCTTCCTTGCAGACAACACCAATTTTGTCGTCCCGCTAATCCTGCAGGTACCCTTTTGTGAATGGCCCTTTTTCTCATTGGGGATCACAATTCAACACCAGATTACTAGCTTCTTTTACATTACGATGCCCTGCTTGATGGAGCCCAGGTGTTCATTAGGAATTATAAGGCAACAGTCCATTTCAATTCAATTTCAATTTCTTTTAATTATTAATTTTATTTCAATTCAATTCAAAGATCTAGTTCCTTTCAACGAGTGAGGTAGATCTCTCCCCCGTTGGCTCGGCGGGGTGCCCTCCCTCGGCGGTTATATTCTACGCAAAATGCCACTAGGCCTATCTTGCGGCCAGATAGATCAGCGTCAGACAGGTGTTTTGTGCGTCATTGTGCGTCAGGTAGGAGTTGACGGCTGCGTAAAATGCGTCGAAATATGCTAGCCTATGCTGTCCCTTTAATTTCACTATACCCCTGCACGCAGATACCGATTGTTTTGCGTGTGCGTCGACACACTCCCATCCAGAGGCGTATCTAAAAAAAATTTCGGGGGGGGGGGCGAAAAATTTTTTCGAATTTTCAAAAAACTCAAAAAATTGACGAGAAAACAGCGCCGCAGGCGAAAATTAAAAAAAAAGGCTACTTAGCTCTACAAATAGCAGTAACAACGTGAAAAAACCGGGCCCACGGGGCCTACCTTACTCTACGTCCCTGTTCCCATCCCTTTCAAAGGTGTTTTCCTGATTCATACCTCTTGTTTCAAAATTACCCGTTTTTAGGATATTTTTCGGGCTAAATTCACACCAGCACATCTCCATCAAAGACAGGTGTTTTTAATAGGGGGTACGGGCCCACGTTCCAGCCACGAGTTGATGAGAGCCCCAGGGCCCACACAGGACTTTTCCCTTGCCTCCTCACATCTCGCTCCTACCTGCCGGCCGGTTGGTTGCCCCGGTGAATTTGTGCAACGATAAATGAGGCCTGCAGTCCCCAGGACTTTCTTGGGTTGGGCCCGCCGCTGGCGTCTTGAGGAACTACCCGTTAATTTGGGTCTCTCCGGCCGGTAATTTCGGCTCACGATAGCGACGCCGTAGATTCCGAATTCAGAACAGCAGAAATTCATCTTAATCTTATCGTAAAACGTTGCCGTCTGACTTTTGGGATTACAGGTATTAGAAATGGCTTGAGGCGACATATCTGCTTTTGTTGTTCTTGCGCTATTCGACTATTTTACTTGAGTCCTGTCTCTTTTGTTCCAGCAGCATTTGCAAAGCCTGTTTTGTTTGAGAACAGCTCTTTATCAATTTTACCAAACAGATTATGCGATATTTGCTAAACCCAAAATTTTATTGCGAGGCGCTTGTCAATGCTATAGGTCCAGACTACAAATTTTGACTTTTCTGGGCACCTCCTAGACAAGAGAAAAACACTGGAAATGTAGTGAGCCTCGAAAACGCCTAGCAAACAAGCTCTTGAAATGCCGGGAATTACAATTATTTTACACTATTTCATGAAATCTAAATTTATTCATGATACAAATCTGGCTTAATCCTCCCTTTTTCTTGCTTTTAAGGTATCACAAAACAACATCGACAAGCTTTAGATAATCATGGACTTTTGGCAGATTGTCATCTTCTTTGTTCAAATCTCGGCATTGGCTACAAATTTGGCATTTATTGCGCTAGTTTTTCAACGGTTAATGTAAGTATTATATAGATGAATTTCAAAGAGCAAAATAAGCATCTTAAAAAGAAGTATTCTTAGGTCTACTTGTTGTTATTTCGTCTACCACACAATCCCATTAACCATCGCCAATTGTATAGTGCTGCTGCACGGGATATGGCTAGTGTCAAACCCATTTTACAATATTAGCTTGTAAGTTGAGTACAAGGATCTGGACACGCCCAAAATTAGCGGCAATAAAGGCCTAAGCAACGCAACGCTCCATTCGTCAAGAAAATGTATGGGGCCCAAACTTTGGAGGCTTATATCTTGAAAGATAAGACCTAACTTAAAAAAAGCTTGTTCCAACTTTATAGAATGGGAGACGGCGAGTCTAATGATACTAAGAACTAAAAAAACTGAGTTCAAAAAGTATCAAAACGAAGGCGGTTTTTAGTTCGTTTGAATTTTCTGTGATGTGCCGGGCTTTTGACGGGTCGTTTGTATTGGTGTGTAGCGAACGGCCCTGGGAATGAGATAGCCTGGTGAAAACCTAAAATGCTTATAAAAATGTGCTACTTCATTGTTAAGGCTTGTCCAGCATACCAAAAAATTCTCCTTTTTTCGGGCTACAAAACGAACGACCGGTCAGGATGCCTACATGCCAAATCGCTGAGAAAATTACGAAAAAAGTCGAGCCACCTATCCTTTTGTCACAAACTGTAGTAAGAAAGTAAAAGGAAACGCCTGGTAGCGATTCTATCGCCAAATTCTATTTTATTTCACTTATCTTTTACCTTTGCCTGTCCGATTACCCAAGTAAAACATTCGAACCGAATGTTGCTTGCGGTCACTGTCAGTAAGTAACTAGTAGCGTCCCGTTGCCATCCTCTCAAATTGCCGAAAATCTATGGGTTTGAATGGGCGTGTGGAGTTTGTGTTTCAGATTTTCTCGGAATGATGCATTAATGAGAACGATGGTTTGGGCCGTGGGCGCCTATGCCCATTTGTTTCAACACTTTAGCCTGGTGGTTCACGGGTTTTCGAGAGCCGTGGCGATCAGCTTCAAGGTGGATCAGCACTATCAGGTGAGGAAGCGCGAGAAAGAGAGAGACCGAGAGAGAGAGAAAGAGAGAGAGATACCGAGCGAGAGAGGTGGAGAGAGAACTTAACCTCGTACTTAGGTCTGGAGCTACAACGTCTCCCTAATCGCGCAACATCTCGTCTTTTTCTTCCCACTCGGCTTCGTAACACTATTCGCCTGGGATGGACCTCAAATTTCTTTAGGAACTGGTGTCGTCTGGGACAACCATATTCTCTATGCAAGTTTTTAACTGCCTCTGAGTTTCTTTCGGCAACATGGCGATTTTATTGCCCATTTTCAGGCCGGCTATCGGTTGATTCTTTTCGTTGTTTACGCCACCACTTCCGGGCTAACGATCACCTGGATTGTGATCGCTGTTTTAAGGCGGTTAGTCTGATGCATAAGCATAGCCTTGTCTCTCGATTTTTCCAGATCCTACTATATATAAAAAAAATAGTGTCTGTGTGTGCAGGCCCGTAAGAGGGGGCGAGGGGGCGAGCCGCCCCCCCCCGAAATCGGCCGAAGGCCGAAAAGTACATAAGGGGGGACCCTTATGATTTAATTTTTGCAAAAAATTTTTTGCCTGCGGCGCTGTTTTTGGCTATTTTTAACACTAGTTTTAGTGTTATAAACCCTATGTTTACAAAAATTTTGCCTGCGGCGCTGTAGTTTTAATCATATTAGTGAAAAATTTTTGGGGTCGCCCCCCCCGAAATTTGGGTTTGTTACGGCCCTGTGTGTGTGTGTGTGTGTCGATTTGCATGCAACTTCCGTCTCTATGTCCGGAGGATAACTCAAGAGGGGATGTATTTTAGGGTACGTATGATACAACAATAGGTGCGTAAGGGCTTTGCGATGACTGCACACTTCTCAGAATTTATAAAATAAGCTATTTTCGATATTAAAAATAAGTTTTTCTAAAATTTTCGGGCACCCTCTTTGTTAGGAAACAATTAGCATACACCGGAAGTAGAAGAAGCCTATATAAAGGGATGGAAGGAAATCTTTTCATTTTTTTTGGCAGCTTGACTGAGGCTGAATTATGCAAAGTTTACAATTTCATTTGTCCAAACGGGGCCAGGGTTGAAAAGTCGCGAAGCGGCTTTTCAACCCTGGTTTTTAGCTAAAAGTGCCTTTCCTGGAGCGCTCATAAGGGCTAGCCGGAATGAGGCTAGAAAATGAATATGTGCTGTTGTTTAGGATGTATCTTCAAAGAGCCAGACGTCTCGCCAGCGGCCTTTCCTCAATTCCTAGTGGCGATCGAGCCAGAATTGTTCACACCGTCCGCACGAGCGAAGAATTGAGCAATCAATGTAGGCGCATTTTGCCAATTTCCCATCTCATACTCGGCAATGAAACATAATGGCCCTTTATCATCCGAATTTCCACTTTTTCAGCCATCCACTACCAACCCAGCACCATTCCTGAAATCAACAACGAGACCTCATTTACAGGTCCTATTAAGAAGATATTTTATGCTAAAAAACTTGATTTTAGTGGTCACCGGGATCTGCTTGGCCGTCAATCTCGGCCAATTCATCTATCTAAAACAGGATTTCCCGACAGCAGACGACTACGGCGAGCAAGCGGGTAATTACAAGGCCAAAGGCCTTGAGAGCTCATAATCGAATTACAGTAACGGCTCTCGCCACTTTTGTATTCCCAGTGGGCATCACGTACCTGCTGATGGTCCCGATTTTTCGGCATAAATTGCGGAATGATAGAGGGGTAAGCGTGAAAAAACCGCATGTGTGCTGAAAAAATAAATTATTATTTAGTTTACCTACATTAGAACTTGTTTATCCATATCAGAAGTTCTAAGAGCCTGAAATATTATCAGTTTGTAAACCAATTCTAAAGCTGTTTTAATTCTAAGTTCTTGTCGGTTTCCCTATTTTACGCTTTTTTTCACGATTCGGGAGCAAGAGATGCGCGTGCAATTCAACGTCACATACGCGCGGGGGACGAGAACCGGAATTGAAGTTCAACAACGGTTTTGGAAAGAAGCTCCTTGACCAGGGCTGGGTTCCCGGTTCATGCCATTTTTCGAGGGTGGGAGGGGGTGGCTAATCCCGTCAAAATGGTGGTTATTAGGTGGTGCGCACCATTTTTGAGCATTTTCAAATCGTGATTCAGGTTTTTATAGTGAGGCTGGCACCACAGGTGAGCGCGGGAGACTAGAGGAGCAATGGAGATAGTGAATGTGTGAGCGTGAGAGAGAGAGACCGTGCGGAAAAGTGTGTGCAGGAGTAAATTCGTGTTGATTCTGTGAAGTGTAAAGAAAAAGTAATTCTCTGCCTGTAACTCTCTTCCCACTCTCTCTCTTTCTCTCTCTCTCTCTTTCTCTCTCTCTCTCTCTCTTGCAGGCTGCCCCAGGTGAAATAGTGTTTATACGAAAAGTTAGGACAGACCACTATTCAAAAAACATTTGAAAATCGGTTAGCAAGAAATTTATTTTCATGACGGAAAGAAAGGTATCACACGCTTGTTTGGTATTGAGATATTTGTAGTTTGCCCCCTCAATCCCAAATTTTAGCTCCTCTTCCGCCTCTACCGCCGGTTGACCGGCCCGACGATGCGTGACGTAGCCGTAGTTCCTCCAAAAGTTGAGCTGACTACGGTAGCCTCGATCTATCAACCTCGACGGAACACGATCAGTGTTTCTCCTTAAACGGCATTGAAGTTTGCTCCTTAATCTATTTATTGTCTTAAAAATGTTTGAGTTTTGTAAACCTGGACCCCGGCCCCTTCCAATGTCTCACATCCAAAGCACTCAGAAACAGGTGGGACACATCAAGCGCTATCTGTCCATCGACTCTAGAAAGAGCGAATTCCATTGGCATCCTCGGTACAGCCCGCGTGGCTCGATGTAAATTTGATGCGTGAGTCCGATTGCGTGCCGAGGGGGGTAAGAGGCAAAAATCCGGATCGCCGTGTCTCTTTTTGTGTTCGGCGCACACCGGCATGGTGCGGGTGGCACGAGGTCGGGCTCCGTCCGAGCTCCCAGCCAATTAACCCCTCCCCGCGAGCGACGGTGTAGAACTTGCGCAAAAGCTGATAAAGTCATCGTTGGTGTGGATTTATGGGGCTTCCGGGTGAGAGGTGCGCTATTCTTTGGAACCTTCTGGAGGTCCCAAATTCCCCAGAACTTTGCTAAACCTCCAAACTGAGAATTCAAGCCTAAGAAATAGGTTGCACCCATACAAATTTTAAATTACGGCGAGAACCGCGATAGTCAAAATCCCGAGAATTTTTACACTCGCCGACAATTCCACGTTTAGTCGGAGTCTAAATACAGTTCGTTTCTCTTATCGGCATGTTTTTTACGAATTTTGTCGGTCGAGATTTTGGCGCGTGCCTAGAAATTCTTTATCCTTTTCCTTTGTGTCATAATCTACCAGTTATCCGAAGGTTTAAAGGTCAATTTATAGCGTGACAAAGCTAGTGAAAAAAATAAGTTGATTTCAATATAAAAAATCCCGATTACGAATGAGGTAGAAATTAATTTTTCAAACCGGGAGCATGATGAAAACTTTTGCGTCCGCGCTTTCTAATCAGCACATTTTTCACTCAAACTAGGGACACCTTGGCGAACTTCGCGGCACCCGCGAGCCAACCAGTGCTACAAGTTCGAAATAGAATGGACCGAATTTGGTGCGCATCTTTCGGAAGTAGCTTCTGGTTTCTAGCGTGCACTCCAGTTTTTAGGTGAAAAGGTAAAGAAGCGTTTTTAAAAAACTTCGAAACTAGGAAATGTCAGGGAAAAAGTCTTTAGATTTTACATTCAAAGTTAAATTCGGCCCCTGGAATTAGCTGCGTCGCTTACTTCCTTGAAATGCTTGGCTTTCGATCGAGCAAAAGCAAGGCCAAAATCTCTCCTTGAGCCACCCTCCAAGATAGGAATCGAAAATGTGCTCGACCAACCGAACAGCCGGTGTTGGCTGCCCGGTAGGATCACAAAAAAATTTCAGCTGCTTTGCTTGCCCGCAGGTAATACGGAGGCATTATATTGCGTTTAATAGAGCCAGTTGGGTAAAAAAACGTGTATCTAGACTAATTATTAGATTACACGGTTACTTTCTTGAAAAAATTCCTGAAGATCTTCCAGAAAATGGCCAAATCTCTACGAAAATAATTCAATATTGACGAGCCTCTTAGCCACGTGGGGTGATAAAAGTGCATAAAAACAGAACAGAGAGATAGCTTTAGAGATTTGAATTAGAACCGGAAGCTTGGGCATAGTCTCCACAGATTTGAAGGCGATTCTATGTGAAGAAGTGCAGCTCCCTTGATGCCAACTAAACGAATAGCCAGCCCAGAACGGCCTACGGTATCGGGAACTTAGATTGCGGTCACAGGCGCAATATCACAAAAGTTCTGCCACGAACCGCCCCTCCGCGGTAAGGAAATCTGTTCCTTGCCGGACCTCCTTGGTTTCTGGTGCCATTTTCCGCAAAACGACGAAAAGGATCCGCCCGGTCAGACACCCAGGAAGTGGGTGATATATCACCATTTTTTGCTCTGTGCCCTCTCACCTGGTTTTCCCCTCGCTTGCCTGTGTGTTCTGGCGCCTGGAGGTGGATGGAGGGGTATGAAATCGTCGGTGGATCTCGGCTTTCCCCCACAGGCAAATGGCGCCCACGACTTTCCCTTTGCTATTCCTGCCCGTGCTGCTTACCGTAGCCCATGGCGTCCCTCCGATTAAGTTGCCGCCTCCTATTAACAATATGGTAAGTCCTATTGTCGATCCCAGCGGCCTGATGGGATATTTCAATACCAGTAGATGAAAGCAGAAGTAGTAACATATCTTTTCCTTGTATGAGGGTTTGAGCTATTCTTATAAAGAAACTTCATCAGTTTTTTTTGAGATGATCGCCAAAAAAATTAGACGTGATTTGATATGTCAGCATGAAGATCTTTTCGGTGTTCGACCCAATTGCTACCGTGGATTTTTCCACACGCATTTGGATGGCTTTTCACATCGATTAGGCTTACCGAGGATTACGAAACGTCGCGTAGCAGCTTTGCTCCGAAAATCGTGGAAGCCCATAAAAATTTGGATTTTTCCGGGTGATTCAAATTTTGTAGGCATGGTTCCCGGTCAATGGTTTCCAAAAAAACAAGTAGTTTTGGAAAAAAACCTGCCAGGTTGCGCATTTTCCCGCAAGAGCACGCGCCTTTCTATTTCTTACTCAACCAACATTTTTGCATTTTGCATTCAATTACCTTTTTTCTTTAGCAAGCAACCGGCATGGGACTCCAGTACTGTACTTTACCCAAAAGTGGCTCCACCATAACAAAAATCGTTCTCTGCGAATTGGAGTTGGCGTACCGAAGAAAACCACAGCGGATGATGAGTGGGAAGAACATGTCCGGGAATACGTAAGATTCAAAATCTATCAACAGACTTTGATTTTCAGGGTTTGCACGAATAACAAATGGTTCCTGAAGAGTCAGGTCCGACGGTGGAACCCTAGACAACCCGGAGTGAAATTTACACTTTTCCGTCACCCCGTTGACCGTGTGATTTCTGTTTATGGAGATATGTGCGGGTGAGTTGTTGAACCCAGGGGTGGAAAAGGACGAGGAAAATTATACTGTTTTTATAACCTACCGTTAATGCATAGCTTTTATTCCTGCGTTCAAGCGCGTAATACCATAACTATAGTTAGTTATACTATTTTCGGAAGATGGCCTCTGACTAACCTTCGACTTATACAATGCCTTATATGGCTGCATGTTTCTACGCTTGAGTCATGAAAAGGCATTTAAAAAAAGCATTAAAACATCTTGAATTTTCAGGCGAAAGCACTTTTGCAAGCAAATGAGCATCAACCAGTTTGTGAAGAACCTATATTTTCTGTACCGAGGCCGGAACAATTTCCCCGGGCACAAAGCCGTCCATCTCAGATATCATGCCATGCCGCAGGCCGCGTGAGTCGCTTTCGATTCAAGCTGGTGTCTTGACCAGCAGGGGCCTGTTTTTGGATGCTTTTAGCATCGTGTCATAACACGTTCGCCAAAGGGTTAATTCCCACATCTTGCAAAAATTCCTCACGGACTACAGGCTTCATGAAAAAGTTTTTCATAGCCTAAATTTTGCTAGGCGTTTACCGAAAATAATAAAATTGCGCCCTTTCTAAGCAAATCATAGTCGTAGTAGTCGTTGTAGTCTTTGAAAGACTGTAGTCGTTCAAAAAAATTTTGAAGACTGCCGGTAGGTCGCAATTAAAGCGCCATCGAAGGAGCTATGTGACATCGCAAAACTCTAAAAGCACCTAAAAACGACTCCTTGCAGGCCTCGCTCTTTATAAGGATTAGGGACCGACTTATAATAGAAACGTCTATTAAATAATATAGATTCTGCAACTTGAAGGGACAAGCCAAAAACTTTGCCATCGTTAAATACAACTCTGACAAAGCAAGGATGAAACGACAGCTCCACCGAATCTTCGTCATGGCCAAAGTCCCACCGCATCTTTCGCAAAGAGTAAGTAATGAAACTTTTTATCGAAAATATTTTTAGGCCCTGCGCCACATTACTCAATCCAGCACCGAGCACGCAAACAAGAATCATGCCCGGAAATCAGACCTGAAGGAAAAGGTGCTGAACAACCCGCAAACCATGAAATATTTGCAAGCCATATATCACGATGACTTCCGGATATGGAGGACCCTTAAATAAATTATTGGCGATTGAGAGACGAATAAATTAATTTATTACTGACCTTTGGATGGATCTACAGGTTATTCAAAATGTATTAAAAACTTCAACTACCAATCTTGATTGTAACTTGGTTGGATGTTTTCCCGGCAAAATGTAACACTTGAGAACAGAGCAGGTTTCCGGTTTTTACGTAAAGAACTTTTGGTTCTGGAAATACCTCTGCAAATTAGCATGGATAAATGAATTCCTTGAGATTTTAAATTACGGGTAGAACGGGGATTTGTGTATTATAGCAAGCTCAAAGCTGATGAATGCTATGTCGATATATTGAAACCTAGCAGTATGAACAGGTGGTATGAATCAACCTTCTGTTTTCTGTTTTGCACTTTTTGTTAAAACGCAAAACGTAAACGAGAACGCTAGTCGGTGGGCAGCTTCACGAAATAACTTATCCTGGAATTCGGTACCTACTGATGTTTTGAATCGTATTTCTTTTGAATGCATGCTTCCAGTGTTTTTAGAAACACCCCTAATCCGCAGGCAAAGAGGTTTCCCTCTAAAGCTATCAGAACCCCAGGGTCAAGCCTTTAGCTCCGGTTTTTAAGAGCAAAAGATGGCGCATCGCAATAGCGCACTTAAGTGTGTGTACGTGCCGGAAAGAAGAACGTACCCTGCTCGTTCCAGAATATTTTCACCTTCCGCCCGAAAAGACCCTGGGGACTCGTTTTTAGGAGTGAAAGATTGTGCTCCGTTGCAGGAGCATAAGTACCGGTTGGAGGGGCAAGGGAAACGAGAGCGGTGTCATGTCCTGATCAGCGATCCGAGGCCACACCTAATTTTGGTAGTATGTGTATTTTTGGACCATCGGAACACGGCCTTCGGAACCGATCAAAACCTCTTTAGTTGTTCTTGTCACAAGAACCCGCTGTGCTTTTTGATTCATGGTTTTCGTTAGCACCCTGGCAAACGTTTTTAAGACGCTTTTTGGGTTTTATGGTGTGCCATAACTCAATTGATAGAACTTAAAATTTGCAACGATAACGATTTTATCAAAAAAAAAAACTGTTTAACATCCGGCTGCGACGAAAAATCCCGCCAAATTCACACTTGGTTAAGCACCCAACGGTTGTCTTCGCTATGAACACCGTAATCTTTTTCCTAGAGGGAGCGGTTTTTGTTTCAGGGGGGAGATGGGCGGATTTCAAGGTCTATGGAACACCCTTCCGCCTCCCTTTATTTGAGGGCCGCCAAAAAAACCTTTCGCGCGGGAATTCTGACGATCGAAGATCCTGCCATTCCTCTCCGTCGTCCTCGTTGAGCTCAAGCTATTCCGTCACCAATTGTCATGCTTCGTTTTCGCCTACCGCCACAAAAAAATTCACAGGCAACGCCTCCCGGGGTTGTTCGCCGCTGAACTTTGATGAAACTAGCCCTCTCCCTTTCCTAGACACGCTGCGCAACCATGCAAGTTCGGCGTGTACCGTAGGGCTGGGCGCGAAAATTTCTGGTAGCCACGGTGTTCTCGCATGGCGGGCTTCACCTTCACTCACTGTCCCTTGAGTTTTGCGGCCGGATCGGGTGCGCACTTTCGACTTCTAGACGATGAGAAGGTTGCTTTTACTACCTCTATGTTTTGCCGTTAGCTATGCTGGTAAGTTGATTGGTGGGATTAAGATGAATCAAAGAAATATACTTGACAAATCCTAGGTTTAACGAAGATCAAATGTTCTGTGAGAATTTAGAGAGATAAGGGGTGTGAGGGACCGAGGTGGAGAAAGAGAGAGAGCGAGAGAGATAGAAAGAAAGAAAGATAGATAGAGAGAGAGAGAGAGAGAGAGAGAGAGAGAGAGAGAGAGAACGAGAATAAGATGTATTTTAACGATGGCACGCCGAGATGTATCACTTTTGGAGGGTCTTATCCAGGTAGGGGGAAAGAGGGAGAGAGAAAGAGAGAGAGAGAGAGAAACTGATAGAGAGATAGCGAGCAAAAGTTTTTTATTACCTTATTCATTATTTGTTTTAATCCCTAATTTTTCAGTGATTCGCCCGATCACCCGCTTCCGAAGGGTCAATACAATGGTAGGCTTTTCTTAGAGAAATAACCCCATGCCAAAAAAAATTTTAGGAACGCACGGGCGTCGGACTGGAGTATTGTCCAATCCAAAAAACCGGCTCCACCATCACACATACCATTTTGTGCGACTTACAACGCGATTTCCACGGCGTTCGCTACCAACAGAAATTTGGCCGTGATAAATATGGAATAAAGTAAGGCAATTTTGATTAAACAACGTTGAAAGTAGTGTCTGTACCAAGAGAAATGGCTTCAAGCGGAATCCGACTCAACGATGGCGGAAAAGAAGTCTTCCGGTGAAATTCGCCGTGGTGCGAGATCCCGTGACACGATATGTATCGCTATATGGCCATTTTTGCTTGTAGGTGAAAATTTTCGGATTAATGACGATTTTTAGACATGGACATTATTGTGGACGAGAGACTACTGTGCACAGATTTGCGCGGGATCTGTATAATCTCTATCGGGGGCGAAGAACTTTCCGGTCGTCGAAGTATAGGACGATTTATGAACACGGGTTGCCGCAGACACAGTAAGTTTCCTTTGATGGCGAGAGAGAGAAAGCAGAAAGAGAGAGAGAGAGAGAGAGAGAGAGAGAGAGTGCGAGAGTGAGAGGCAAGAGTTTGAGTCTTATTAAAAACTTCCGCTCTTAACTTCAGATATTGCAACCTCCGAGACCCAGATTCCCCAATTAACATCATCTACCACGACGACCGCCCAATGGCTTTGAAAGAACAATTTATGGACATTCTCCTGAAAGCTGGAGTACCCCCAAAATTCGCGTCGAAGGTGAACTACCAGAGATTGTACATAAAATTGCAGAAATCGAGTTATTTTCATTTTGTTTTCAAGCGAATCAGCAGTAAAGCATTATTTTTCAGGCCCTGGCCCACATCAGCGAATCGTCCAGCAAAAATGCGCTCGGCAACCACCAGTTGAAACAGCGACTACAGCGAGCCGTTCGGGAAAACCCGGAAACGATGGCTTACATAAAAGCAATCTATCATTTCGACTATGAAATGTTTGACTTTGAGGAATAAATTATTTTCTAGATTATTTTACGAAAGAAAGAAAAATTTTTACGTTGTTATCGTCGCCCACTGGAAGCTGAACTCTGGAGCGGCTCGCCTTTCCGCTGAAGCACCCTGATTAGAATGCGCCGCTGGCAGGAATAGCGCGGCCTTGTATCTGAAGTGCTTCTCCTAAAGTGCACTTCCATGCCAGCCCTGATCCGAACCATTCGTCGCTCTCATGATCTTCAGCGCCCTCGGCGCCATCTGCCTTCTAGATGTTGCCCTTGCCTACAGTAATCAGACTAAACCCACGCACCCTGTAGTTCAACCGCTAAATATTCTGAGGAATTTGAATTTTTTGGTGGGCTTTGAGCGATTTTTTTAGCAAATTCCAAATTTTAGCAAAACACCGGCCTTGGCGTATCTTACTGCCCTATTGAAAAAACGGGCTCTACAATTGCGCATACCGTTTTGTGCGACTTACAACGCGATTTCCATGCGATTCCTTATGAACAGAAATTTACCGATGATAAATATGGCATCAAGTAAGTTTATTGATTAGCATTAGAGGTATATTCGTCCGACTAAGATGGTAAGCTTCGCTGGCGTTATGAAATTACGGTAATTTCGCTAAAACGACAGCAGAGGAAATGCTTTTTAATTCCAAAAGTTCGATTTAAAATTCAGGTTACAGAAAAGTGACGATATTTAGGCGTATTTTTGTTAGGAATTTGCGAAATCGACACTAAAAAAAAGCAAATAGGCTTTTATTGCACTTGTCAACCTTTTTTACCCTAATCCTGGCTTTCGGTTTTGGACCAATTATAAATTTAATGAATCATAGATCGTTATCTACGGATGTATATATAAAGATTTATAAAACATATAATTTTACGAAGCCTATAAACTAGCGCGTTCTGCAAACTTGTTTCGTTAAAAATAAGCTCTCATTTCCAGTGTTTGCACTATCCGGAACGGCTTCATCCGGAATCCCCGCAAGATTTGGGTACCTCCACCAAGACCCATCCTCTTCGCCGTCGTCCGCCATCCGGTCGACCGATTCATCTCCCTGTTCGGCCATTTTTGCGTGTAGGCGTTGTCATGAATGTTTTCAATTCACTTCCGCATCCACCCACTTCCTTTTCAGCACAATCCATCAGTGCGGCAGACACCCAGCGAATGTGCACAAGTTCGCACAGGATCTGTATTGGCTGTACCGGGGGCGGCTGCGTTTCCTTCCGCCAAGATAGACACTATTCGAGCCCACGGGTTCCCGCAGGCAAAGTGGGTTTATGGGATATTAGCGCCATTATGCAGGGACTCCCCATAAAAAACCCCCTTTAACCCCATTATACAAATTATTTAAAAAGCGCACGTGTGCAATCCAATGAACGTGCCCTTTAAAGGGCACGTTCAGCGACGTTTTTTGCAAAAAAAAAAGCAAAGATCTTTGCCGCAGCCGGGGGTCGAACCCGGGCCGCCCGCTCGGGAGGCGCGGATGGATACCAGTCAGCCACAGCTACAACCTGGCGGACGGGTGAGGGGCGCCCCACGCCGCAAAGGAGGGGAATGGCCTGTCACAGCACGGGCAGGGAGTGCGCGCGGTCCCTACGTCCATAGGGTGTACACGTTGGGACGAGTACACGGCACCTCCCTGAACGTGCGCTTTAAGAGACGGCTTCAACATCTAATTAGAAGCTATCCGGTCATTTTGTATGAAGAAATTGAAGCATATTAGCTCCGATGTCGCCCCGATAATCAGAAATTTTTACAAAATGGCCGGTAAAATAGCGGCTTTAAATAAAAACATGGTTTTAAAGATTGTTGCAAACTCACCGGGTCAAGGGCTTTCGAATGGTATAACTGCCATTCCGATAGGATACTCCTGTGTCGAGTTAGAGGGGGTGTTTTTTTCTTGAAACACGCTGTACATTGAGTTACCTCTACAATGACATCCTTTCAGCTATTGCAACCTCAAAAAAGAAGCGCATGAATACTTCTTGATTCGCCATACAACGGATAAGCAAGCGCTTGCCAAACAGTTCCTGCAACTTTTCGAAACGGCCAACATCCCGAAGCACTACGCTGAGAAGGTCAGCTGAAGTTTCGTAAAAAGGATCACATCGAATTTCCATTCAGGCTGTTATGCAAATTACGAACTCCACCAGCGATAATTCTTGGCGAGACGCCAAGCTGAAGGAAAAGCTCAAAAATCAAATCCTGAACAATTCGACCACGATGGAATACTTACGAGCGATTTATCACGATGATTTCGGGATTTTTGGATTTGAATAAATTATTTGGAGCGTGATGCTAGTCAGGTGCTACAAAAAGCCGATTAAAACCTTGTAGATAAAGTCACAATTTCGCACTTCTAATTTTACGCCAGGTCATTCTGATTCAGCTCGTTTTTGCCAAAATTCCAGACCAAGCCACGTCAGGCTTATCGGCCATTCAGGGAACCAGTGATAAAATTAGTCTTTCACTTCCAAGCGGCTTTGCGAGTTGGCTGCCATGCTCCGCTTTTTACTCTGTACTTTTCTATTTTTTGGCGGAACTTATGGTTCTTTAGCGACATTTAAACGACTACACAAGCATGCTTTCAAGTGAGTTGTTTTGTCGAATCACCCACAAACTTTAATATTTATTTTAGCGCTCGAAAAACCCTTTGGGTTATTTCATAAATTTTTGGTTTTTTATATTTAATTTAAGTCATACTGTTATATGGTAGCGTGATTTCAAAAGCTTATTTAGCCCTTTCGAAGACACTCTCGAAACTGCTGACGATCCGGCCATTATTTACTCAAACATTACCCAACCAGTCGACCATTTTGACGACAAATTAACCGATATTTGGCAACAGGTAGATTTTTAATGTTGAAGACCAAATACAGGGTGTCCCAAAAAAAACGAACCATCTGGCATTTGACCGTGTTACATCCAATCGGCCCCAAATTTGGACCAAAGGAGTTGCAGCCCGTAAATAACCACAAGCCTGACCTATAGCTCCGTAGCGCTAGTAGTTCTCGAGTTAAAACAAAAATAAACTTTATTTTCCATTTTTCAGGTGGTTGCCGTGGAATTTGACTCCCTAAACATTAAGCGAAAATGGTTCAGTAGTCTTTCTTTGCCTTAGGAATTTTTTCTGGACTAAAATTAATGAAATTATCATCGATTTAGGCGATTTTTACAACGCAAAATGACCCCAGATCTTAAAGCGGCTCTGGCAGCAAGCCCTTTTTTTCCACGACTCGTGGAAGCGTCGCGGTCGGGTGCGTCGCGGCAGGGAGAGAAAGAGCGCGCCCAGAGGAGAGACGCAGACAGAACTCTGCGTCTCTGCCCGGTCCCCAAAATGCCGTAATCGGTGTGCTGCCAGAGCCGCTTTAAGCGAAATTGGGGACACAGCCGGAAGTCGATGCAAATCGATGCAAACTGTTCAGAATTTCGGGAAAAACGCTATTTTTGTGACAACTCGAGCATGACTGTAGCTATGGGGCTATAAGTCAGGATTGTGGTTATTTAGGGTCTGAAACACCTCTGGTCCAACTTTGGGGCCGATTGGATGTAACCCGGCGAAATGCCAGATGGTTCGTTTTTTTTTGTGACACCCTGCATATTTAAGTAATTAGAATATAATTTTTAGCAATACCAATACAACCCAAAATTTTACACCAAAGATCGGCCGCTGATCTTTCTGATGTTAGGAGGCGAGGGGCCGATCGGTAAGTATTGGAATTTATAAACTAGCGTTGATCTAGTTCTTGTGAGTTTAATTCTATACGCATAAGTAATGCTAATTTAGGCGGCGGTGGCGATAAGTGGATCAAAAATGAAAATGTCTCCATGATGCGCTGGGCGAAGGAATTTGGAGCGGCCGCGATGCAAGTGGAGCACAGATTCTACGGCAACAGCAGGCCCTATCCGTAAAATTGGAGAGTTCGGAATTTAAATCGTTTTAGACAGCAAACCACCGCGAATCTCAAGTTTTTGACCGTCAAGCAAGTGCTCGCCGACATCAAGGAGTTCATCACGCAAATGAATAAGATGTATTTTAACGATGTCACGCCGAGATGGATCACTTTTGGAGGATCTTATCCGGGTAGAGAAGGATCGTGAGAGAGAACGAGCGAGAGAGAGAGAGAAAGAGAGAGAGAGGGCAAGACAGAGACGAAATAAAAGCATGAGAACGAAAAATTAAAACTTCAGGCTCCCTCTCCGCCTGGTTCCGCGAAACCTACCCCGAAATGACGATCGGGGCCGTCTCCACCTCGAGCGCTGTCAACACCAGGGTCGACTATTACGGTAGAATTTTCATATTTTTGCAAAGTTTTTGATAGGTTATGCCGTCAACACCGAAAAGAACTACCGTAAGAACAGTGACGCGTGCGGTGATGCCATCGGGGCAGCATTCAATCAGGTTTTCTTAACTTCTAGGTGGCCATAATTTGATTAGATCATTAATGCCTTGTATACCGATGATGCTGCCCGGAAGAGCTTGCAGCAGGACTTACCGTAAGCACCTGGTCCTCGGAAGCTTTACGGTTTTAGGACGACCATAGATTTCACGATTGGGGACAAGGTTCCAATCGCTCGCCAAGTGCAATACTTCTTCTCGAGTCTTTACGGAATCTTCCAGGGCATCAACCAGTATTCCGGGGATAACAGGGTACGGTAGTAAAATGGAGAATAGAACGAATGTAGTTGAGGTAGAAAATAGAAAAACATAGAAAAACTTTGTTATAGCGCTAGCTGGGGGATGTTCTGTCTTTTCTGGCACTTTGACAGGAATACTGGCAGTATTTCCGTCAAAATAGAATATTTTATGTGTAATGTCAATTTTGTCGTGTCGTAGCTCAAACTCGTCGACGCGATGATACCATTAATGCGTCCAAACATCCAGCCATTCAGAACGTCAACTCGGATGCTGGTGAGGGAATCCCAAAAGCCTGCGAATTGATGACTGACAAAAACGGAAATGCATACAGCAACCTTTTGAATTTGGTTAAATGGTTTGAAATTAAGAATAGTAATGCTCCATTATTTTGTATGTTTTAAATTTAAAAATACATAACATTTAATTTCTGTCGTTTCCAGGGACAATGGACTCAACGGTGCCCCAAAAGTCGACAACGACTACGCGAGCTTTGTGGCAAACATGCAGAAAACGGACTACTCAGATGAGGGATGGGGTATGAAAACTCTATTTTCTTTTGAAATGCTTTTAGCTTCTTACCGCACTTGGGTCTGGCAGACGTGTACGTTTTTGGGCTACTTCCAGACGACAGACGGCGGGAATTCTGGCATTTTTGGGAGTATTATTCCATTGGAGTGAGTTGTTATAAAAATCATACATTCTTGCTTCAAAGCGCGTCAGATAGCGTTATTGATGTTTTATAATTCAAGTGCTTTTAGTTAGAAGAGCCAAAAACGGTATACAGCGTGCTAATTTAATTTTTCGTCAATTTTTATGTCTCTTTTTCAGCTTCTACGTTGACCAGTGCATCGATATTTTCGGCAAAGACTACATCGCAGATACCGTCTACGCTGGTGTAGAACAGAATCAGAAGGACTATGGTGGCGATAAGAATTATAGGGTATGGAGCTATAGAGCTTCCTGAAATTTTTGCCAGGGCACGAAGGTTGTCTTCCCGAACGGCTCGATCGACCCCTGGTGGAGTCTGGGAAAGTTGACGCCCAACAATGCCAGTGACGTGGATGCTTTTACTATTGAAGGTTCGTACACAACAAATCCGCATTTCTGATCCTTTGAATTACCTTAAAAGCTCATTTAAAGTTGTTCGATCATGTTAAAGTATGAAAATCCTGTTTTTAAGGCACCGCCCACTGCGCCGACATGTACCCCTGGCGCGACAATGACCTTCAGAGCCTAAAGGATGGACGTCAGCGCATCCAAGACCATTTGGCCACATGGATTAAGGCATGACCCGGGAAATTAGTGCGATTAAAGTTTTCAGGATTCATTTGAAACCACTCGAACAACAGCCGCATCAATTGCACCAACGACTTCGTCAGGTAATCCGTGAGCTCGTGTCGATATCGTTGGTCTTTTAGCCAACTACATCAGCCCTATTCTGCTGGCCGTCATCAGCATTGTTGTTGCTGTTCGTTTTTAACGAATAAATTTTTTACGGGTTTATGGTATAATTAAAATACACGGAATCGGAAATTGCAAAAAACACCATTTTTAACATTAAATCAGGCGCGCAAAGCAAATTCCCATTTTTGCTCTGCTATTTTTTTGAAGAAATCAGTACTTCAACTAACGTTGGAAGGCTTATCACAAAATAAGGGGATTTATTGATCGTATCTGGCCAGAACCGGTTTGGCATCGCACTAATCACCCCCCTTACTATACCCCGGATTCGGCGAGGTGTTGTTGTTTTTTTTAGGTAGCCAGCTGAGGGCATTCAGACATCCGGGAAACAGATCGGCAAACGAAATCGCGTCATAAGACCTGGCTGGTGATCAATCGAACCGGGTTCACCCATCCTCATCACCATCATCCCAGCCATATCCTCGTCATAAATCCATTTTTCTGTCGGCTGAACCATAGATATTCCCAAGCACTCGCAACGCCACGCGTGGACTGGAAATGCACCCTCAATTGGGCGCTCATTGATTGATCAGCTATGATTGTTGCATTTCCTGAGGCTTTTTAATTTAATTAACAGTTTTCTTATCGTAGGAGCTCATTAGAATAAATATTTTCATGCAGATTTATTAAATTCGTTTCCAAGACTCCTTCAAATGCTTTCAAAATTCAGTTTTTTTTGGTGTTTAGTCGATCATTTTAATTTTATTCTTCGATGTAGCCTAATAATACAACATAAATCCCTTAATACAGAATCGTTTTAACATTCGAATTGGTTTATCATGATTAGAATTCGATTTGTAAATTTATTTTGAAGCTGACGAAGTACTAATTTTATTTTTATGTTTCTAACCGAGATTAGCTTACCAATCCGACATCCTTGAAACAATTAGCCAAATTTCGCAGTTTTATGCCTTAAAAATGTTTACAAAACGATTGTTAATGGAAACCGGCATTAGTGTAAATTTACGTGAAGTAACTTTTATACCCCGATCTTTCAAAAGCACCCGCCCTGCTCCAAACATGAACCCCAATCAAACCCGCAAGAATTTGCAGCTTGACCCGCTTATTCAAATCGAGGCCCGCCCGCAGCCGTTGACCACTTTGGCACCCTCCAAACAGTTCGACGCCGAACCCCGTGTGCACTCTTGTTTGGCAAGCCGGCTAGCGCGTGTTTTGAGGGAATTCCGCGACCCCGGCGATAAGCCATGTTTTGTGCGCAGTGGATTTTGTTTTATGCGTTTTTTTGGGCGCAGACTAATCCGTATAGAAAATTTCTTTCAGTTTCTAATACATGGACGGGGTGATAATTCATCGCTCGGAAAAGCAACCCCCGAAAGAGCTTCATCACGACGCCCGAGGGTTGCGGGATTTGAAGAACGCCAAAAAGCTGATAACTCTAAAGTTTTTGAATGAAAATTTGGACCTCACCGCGATATGTGACATGTAAGTTTTTGGATTCTACAAAATAAATTTTTACGAATTCAAGGCAGATTTAAATTTAATTTTGTTAGTTCAAAAAATATTTCGCAAAACAATTTTAGACCAATTTTACTGCGAACAATTTGGCAATTTTCCAGAATTTGTCGAGATTTTGCAAAAGACTGCGCAGAACGACCAAGCCTCGCCGAACTTTCTTTAGGCCTACTCATTAAAGGCATACTTTTTTTCGCTAAATAATTGAAAAAACCCTAGATGCAAATACCGTAAAATTCGCCCATTCTATCGGTTCTCTAAACGGTCATGCCGGAAGCAGCGATGTGAAAATTGGCTAGTAAGTAAAAGCTTTTTCTGCACACAACTTTTCATTTCAGTTTGGAAAACGAGAAAATCCGCTACAGGAAAATCTATATTTGTAGGATAAATACTGGTATTATCGAAAAACGTTTGTTCCGATATGTTATAATCGTTTTTGGGCCATTAAATCAGGTATATTCCACTTAGACATAATAAACAGGTTTCTTACCTTTTTAGAAATATACCAAAACTCCTGAAGAAACAGCGAAAACGTTTGCCAGTCTGTTTTTCGACGAATTTTTCCGGGCTCGTTTTGACGAGACGAAAAACGAAGATGAAGCCTATAATCTATTGCTAGATCAATATCACTTGGAGAATTCAAAGAGTAATGATTTTATTGAAAAGGTATGAATACGCTTTGTATATCACAGGAGCTAGAGCTGCCATTAACGCACATATATTTCTCGTGTTTTTTAGCATGCTAAGCAGCCCTGGTATCCAGGCCGGGGAGTCTGGGAGGATTTCAAGTTGAAGCTCCACTTTTACGGATATGATTATTCTGACGGTATTAGTTTTTAAACGGTTGTATTTATTATTACTGGCCACTGCTTACTTGTCATCATTTCATAATTAAATTCCAGGTTTTTCTGATCGAAAAAGTATCGAAAAATGTATTAGTACTACCGTATTTTTATTATTTACTATCCTGCCAACTTCTATAGCTTATGGAATGCTGAATGAAGAGAATACGGGAGCTGTAGTAAGTAGGTTTATTTCGGAATTCATGAGCTTTCTAAATTGAGTTTTGAGAACGAACTTGCAAAATTTTGCAATTTTTCAGATGTTTCCAAAGTGATCCTCGGCCAGTGGATAGGCGGGATATTCTTCGCGATTTTCGGAGGCCAACAATTATTAATTATGACAACATCAGCGCCGTTAAGTATTTACATACTAGGTATCGTTTTGAGAACCAGAACCATTTTCTAAAATTTGTTTTAGTAATTTTCAACATCGCTACCACTAACCACTGGGATTTCTGGCATCTCTACGCTTGTGTTGGCATCTGGTGTCAGATATTTTTGTTTCTGTATGCTGTTTTCGAGGCTTCCGTTATTATGAAGCATTCGAAAAGGTAAGTTACTCTCCAGATACCCTAGCTTTCAATTCAAGGTCAACAGAAGAATTGTTTTCTCTATTTATCTCGACAACCTTTGTCTATAAGGCAGTAAGCGCTATGGTACGCGTCTACAACGATGACGCTTGCTTGGTGAATGTTGGGCGTAAGTTTTGACATTTTCATGATTTTCTTGGTATCCGCAAGGACACTGAATACAGTATAACATTAAAAAACTTTGATTTCAGCATGCAACACCGCCGTAGCCCTACTATTTGCCGGAAGTGTGATTTTATGCTGGAGGCTAGCTACTGCTCTTTCGGATGCCAGAAACCTGAACCTGTTTTCGGAAGCGATTCGCGAGACGATATCTGATTATGCACTTCCTATTGCCGTCGTTTTGGTTGCAACGCTTACGCAATCACTGTTTCCGGATGTTCCTCGTAAGTTTAAATAGAGAGAGAGACCGAGAGAGAGAGAGAGAGAGAGAGAGAGAGAGAGAGAGAGAGAGAGAAAATGAAGGAGGTAGATACACTTTTCAGAAGCCTCTTTTCACGCCTCCACTACCCCAGATGCGCACTGGATCGAATTCTGGAGGCTACCACCGGCAGGACATTTAGGTATCAAGAACACCACAGCACTCTTGTAATCTATTCTTTGTAGTCGCGTTTGGCCTCGGATTCCCGCTCTCAATCCTTTTCTTCATGGACCAGCTCCTCGTGACAAATACCGTTGATAACAAGCAAAATAAGTAAGAATACTTTATATTTTCGTAAGTTTTATTTTAGCTTGAAAAAGGGCTCTTCGCATAATTGGGATTTCGTGGTTGTTGCTGTCTTGAATACAGTATTATCTGTTTTTGGGCTACCATGGATGCATGGTAAATTTTCACAGGCCCGATTCAGCCTTTAGGGTCCGATAAATAAATAACATAAAATTTTAGGAGGCCTCCCTCAATCCTTCCTCCACCTGAAAGCTCTAGCCGATGTACGGAAAGATAGCACAGGGCGTGAAATGTACGTGGCTTTAATCAAATAAATAGACCATCTTATAGCAAGTATTTATAGTGCAAATTTAGCATGCATAAGGTCCGCGAGACACGAGTAGCTGTTTTGGCAGCTCACCTGTTAATGGTTCCGTTTTACTACCTCCTACCTCACGTCTCCAAACTCATGCCGATTTCACTATTTTATGGTACATAAAATTTTAGGCGGACTCAATATTTTTCAGGCCTGTTCCTCTTCATGGCAATTAGCAGCCTGACTGGACACGAGTTTTTCGAGCGGATACAGCTATTTTTCACTCAACAGGTTGTGAATTTTAGGCTTTGGCAAATATAGCTATGTTTCTTAGTCTCTCTACCCGAAACGAGAGTATATCACTAAGGTTGACCAGCGGACAATACACAAATTTACGCTCTGCCAATTGGTCCAACTTGCGATTTTGTTGGCTGTCGGAATGGTAAAGATTTATCTAATTTTTAAAAACAGATTCCAGACCCCAATCGCCTACGTCCGAATGACGTTCCCGCTTGTCATATTTATGTTCATACCTATCCGGTAAGAACGTGTAGCTGTCAAAAGTTCAAAAAATATCGCAATTTTGCGATAAGACACGGCGCCGGGCCCTGATGCACGCAAAGTACATCAAAACGTGCTTACCAAAAAAATCTCGACCTTCTACTCAAAAAAAAATTTAGAAAAAACCTTGGAAAGTTGTTTGTTTATTGGTGTTTTTTTTTAACACTCCAACCATTTCAGGAACCTGGTGCTCCCCAAGATCTTCTCCAGACGCGACCTCGAGCTGGTCGACGGCGTCCATTGATCGGAAAACCGAAGAATTTTTCTCTGTACAACTGCTAAATCCTCATTTCACTGCCGGACGTCGTTTTTGTGTTATATGCTGTGGGCACTATTTAATAATTAGCGGGGTTTTTTTCTGGATTACCCAAAGGAATCGAAAGGATCGCAAGAGTACCACATAGCAAATGTATACATTGGCTCAACTACTAACGCTCCGAGATCGACTATTTTTGGGTCTAGACAAAAGCCGCATGTATCGTTTCCTCTACCAAATCGGTTAAAGCATCCTCGCGGCAAGCTGATGTGGTTGTTGACTCCAAATGTGTCACACAGCTGTTATCCAAATTCGCGCGTAACTGCCCGATTTCCTAACGCTTCGAGACAGATTCTCTAACGGCTTCTGCGTGGCAGCATGCTTTCCTGCTTTTGCGTACGGATCCTACGAGGCGCTTGGCATTTTCCTCACTTTCGTTTCTCACTATTTATTGCTCACTTGCACGATATTTAGTTTCATCTCTACAGGGTGTCCCACAAAAATCGATCCTCCTCCAGCGGTCCGGGGAAAGGGAGGCTCGGGATGTTTTTTGCACCATCCGAAAGCTTTCGAAATGGCGAGAAAACACGCGCTTTTTGTCTTACAATTATTTAGCCCCGCTCTCGATATTAATATTTAAAAAAATGATTTCTTCAAAAAACGCGCAAAATCAGCGTCGTCATGTTAGCTGGGGCAAGCAATTTATATATGGATTTCGCATAAAATCTGTAGTTTTCATGGGGTTTTAGACCCAAAAATTCGTGAATTAAAGTATCTAGCTTGAAAAACAAAAAGTGATTGTTGTCTCGCTTTTCAGAGAGCTTTCGATAGATAGCTAAATCGTCAAAATAGGATGATTTGCTAGGGGGCCGATTTGTTGCGCGGCGGGAAACGCACAGATGGCACATGTTTAACTTTTACAAACCTAGGGCAAAAAACACGGGTTTAGGCGTGCAAAAGATCGTTTTGGGGCCTTTTTTTGCTTATTTATGGCTTTTAGAGTTAATTTTTCAGCCATTTCTCAGTTTAATTGTTGAAATATGCGTAGCTGAATCGATCGGGTTGATTGAATGTAGAAGCTAAAACGGCCATATATCCGTCCAGCAGGCCATTTTTTTTATTAGCGGTGAAGCGAGTGCCACCTGTGCGTAGGCCCCCCCCCGTGAAATTTCTTGGAATACCCTGTATGTTTCTATAGCTCTTCGTTTTTCGCCCTCAGTCATGGCCTTTCGATCAAACCGCGACACCCTCAAATTCCAGATCATGGACTTCAACAAGTTTCCCATGGCGGTCCAACAGCACATCTTTCGGAGTATGGACATCAAACGTTTTTTCAAGACGGCAATCACCAGCAAAAAAATGTTGGAGTTAGCCAGGAGCTGCCGAAAGAAGTCTTGGAATGTCGCGCTCCGTGAGGGCCACACCGGCTCGCGGTATAGGGTTGTCTTCGAATCATCCGTGGCTTCCGGGCGCCGAACAACCCTAAGCGTGGACACGTTCAAATTGATCTTCGACCATTCCACAGTGTCGGGCATCCAGATAACCAACACCGCCATCCCCGAGGGCATCGACGTGCGCTGTTGGGAATTGGAGGTCATGGACAGAGACCTAAGCGTGCCGATTCTAAAGCGCCATAAGCCGTCCGGGAATTACACCATGATTCGGTGTAGACAGCTCGAAAATACGAAGCTGCGCGAAGTGGTTGAGTTGCTCAATGAATATGTGAATGCCTTGGTGGTCTTGGGCAGTATTGCCCAACGGGAATACCTCGATCTAAGGGTGCCAATGATGGTGCTAGGTGCCTATGTCCGGATGCTTACGCGCAAATGGTGGTCGAGGAGTGGCTGAGCGATGAGCGCCAAGTGCTTAAGATCTATATAGGCAGTGACCGAACTTTGGCCGCCTCGGTTCATCTGAAGTTCTTCGAAAAATACCCAAAGCGCTTCATCCGCAAGACGAAGCCGACGAAACTCGATGAGACTATATACCACATCAGGCGGCATGACGGCGAAGTCTTGCGACAACGCGGAATGCCAGGGGCTGGAGCATCGAAAGCCTCTAGAACACCTGGTTGCACAAATTCGATCAGGGACCAATCGGAAGATTTATCCGCGCAGACAGTTCAAGGAATTTTTCGTAACACATTCGAGCATCGGCTATCTTTTTCAATGTGTATCTTTTCTTTCTATCTTTTCTATCTAGAAATTCTGAAAAAAATGGCATGCAATTTTTAATCTCATAAGGATTTCAGCACGCCTAAACCCCTAAACCATCTTGCGCTTGACACCGACACTTTACAATGTACATTGCATCAAAATCCGTAGACTTGTGCCACTCGACAACAGATAAATTCATTTTTCACGATTGCCAAGAGCCACTATCAAAGTAAATTGAGATTGGCAGTTCCCAGAAAAAAACGGATCCGTGACGATAAGGCGTTCCCGCCGTTCCCAGACCGAGATTGCCATCTCCACGAAACATTTGTGCCAGATCCCAGACGGACATTTAGCCTTGCCATGAACTTCTACTTGCTGTTGTTGTTTTTCGGGTTGGCTTGTAAGTTTTAACAAAAATTGTTTGGTATGCTTTCTTTAGCTACCGCGAATCTTTGGGTTGACCTCTGGGCAAATCATCTGAAGCATGGGTTAATGAGATATGGTAAGAATCTAGGGATACTGTATTGGAAAATTGCTAAATAGCATTCATAGCAAAACTATTTAGGTAAACCAAAATTTTAAACTAAGGATTTAGATTTAGGTCTTTAATCTTTGTTTAAATTTCCTTATCAATATTGACGAGCATCGTTAGCTAAATCGCGCACTAAGGAAGTTGGACCACTCGCCTCGCCGCTCTGTTCAACTTCACTGGTTTCGATTTTTGAAAACTACGCGCGTTTTTCCATTTTTTTTTGGATTTAATTGGATACATTTTAGCATTTTCTAACCTTTTTTTTAGGAAAACTACAAACAGCAGCTATCATAAGTCTGCAGAATGGCGCACTCGTTGCGGGCCCAGCTGGAGTCAAAGTGAAATTCCTTTTTTTTCTATTTTAGAACCTTTTTAGCTTACCAACCTCGAAGGTCGAGAGCTGGCTTCCCATTTTGCTGAGAATAAATACTGGGAAACCAAAAATGGAAACGTTACAGTGTTTGGAAAGAATTATGAGGTGACAAAGGTGAGTAAATACTTTGGTGCAATTTCGACTGCTTTTAGTATGATTACCCGGATAAAATTCTGGCAAAAGGTGATGTGGACTCGGTGATATTGGCAAAAAATAAAATGAGTAAGGTTTCTTGGCATTATTCAAACGGACGCTGCTCTGTTTCAGCCCTTGTCATCGCTGTCTACAACTTTTTGACGACGGCTGCAGAGGCCGAGAAGCTTGTCGACGATTTCGTGGAGTATATAAGAACATTGGGATATTAACTTTGTCTTTTGTAATTTTATAAGCGCTAGTTTAAGAGTGCATAATTCATAAAACGTTGTAAGCGCCACGAATTTATTCAAATTATTGAAAATCCGATTGGTCTATCCATTGTAGGGGCGTCCGTAAGAATTCGGTCTTCCGTAGCTATTTCCATAGCTCGGGCGCGAGTAGGGGTTCTGGTAAGACGGTTCGGGATCGGGGCGTTGATATGAGTGTTGTGGATTTCCATAGGCGTTACGTTGATAGCTGTTGGTGGGCCGGGAATATCCGCGATTTTCCAAGCCATTGTTTCGTGAATACGGATTCTTATCGTAACCGGACCCGCCTCCATATTGTAGCCTGGAATAGGGATTCTGAGGAGCGGGTCGAGCGTAGGCGTCGTAGCGAGGCTCTGGTTCGGGATTCGAAAACGTTCTTCCAGGATGATAGGGTCTGGGGATGTACTTTTGGTCTTGATAGTCGGCCTTGGGACTCTGATTAGCCTGATAAAAATTACCAGGGTGGTAAGGCTTTGGAATATAGCTTCGTTCGTCATTCCCATAGTGAGGTTCCGGCTGCGGCGAATAAGACGGCCTTTGAGGTCTACCATAGGAATTCTGAGGGTATGGAGGTCGAGGTCGTTGGTAACTTCCATACTCAGACGCCTGATAACTCGGCCTCTGATACCCACCCCAGCCGCGGGTTCTCGGCCGCGGTCTGAAGTATGGATTCCTGGTGGGACCCTCAGTTTCTGGTCGACTATACCAGCTCTGAGTCGTTGTAACTTCTTGCCAAGTGGGAGCACGACTCACTTCGGTATAGGGTACTGGGGTTGTGGTGCGTCTCCAGGCTTCCTCCTCTTCTTGGTGAGCGCCACGCTGGCCTCCATCTTCCTCAGAATCACCAGATTCGACGCCAGGCTGGCGTAGCTTACCGAAACCGGGTTGAGGAGCAGCCGTGGTTTTCCTCCAGCCGTCTAGGTCTTCATTGTGGCGTTCTCTACTTCCACCGTCATCTCCGGAATCACCAGCCTCATCTCCGGGACGACGCCGTTGGCCGAATTCGGGTCTTTCTCGTTGACCGGTGGGGGTCAGAGCTTGTCCCTGTGCTGTGGTAACGGCGGCCCCAGAATCCGGACGCTGCGTAGTGGTCGTTCTTCTCCACCCATCCAAGTCCTCGTTATGATGTTCTCGACTCCCACCATCATCTCCAGAATCTCCAGATTTGTCTCCGGGCCTACGGCGCCGCGCGAATTCAGGCCCTTCGCCCAGACCTGCCGGGGTTGTCACCGGTGCTACAGCTGCCCCAGACGCCGGAACAGGGGTAGCCGTCGTACGCTTCCATCCATCCAAATCCTGGTTGTGTCGTTCGCGACTGCCACCATCATCTCCGGAATCTCCAGATTCATCTCCAGGCCGACGGCGTTGTCCAAATTCCGGTCCGCCCTGCTTCTGCTTTTTCAGCGCCAGCTCTCGCTCCCGTTCCTTCATATAACGCTGCCATTTCTCGTCGTCGAATCCTTCTTCTTCCAGATAGTCGGCCAATGAACGAGCGGCCGTTTTCGCGGGGTGCTTCCAGTTCCACTTGCAGCCACAGCGGTAGGGTGGTCCAGGGGCACCTGAAATTGAACTTTAGTGCTGACCGTGTACCTTACCTTTAGGTCCCGTTTTTCCGGCTTCACCGGGTGCTCCTGGTGGTCCGACAGGTCCATCCTTGCCATAGTCACCATCAGATCCCTTTCTGCCTGGTACTCCGACAATTCCGGGTTCTCCCTGGGGGCCAGGCTCACCAGCGGGACCTGGCTTTCCAGCGGGACCTGAATTATGTGCGTTAACGGACGAAAACCAAAACCAAAACGTACCAAGACGTTACGGTAATAGACATTAGTATATTCTATCTGGTTAGAGTCATGTCAATTTACCGACCTTGCCATCCAAACGTTCCATTTTTCCCCGGCTCTCCATCAACCCCATCTTCGCCTGGTGCCCCGGGTTCTCCTGGGAATCCATCGTGTCCAGGCGGTCCCGGGTAAGTTTTTGGACCATCACTTCCATTTTCACCATCCTTGCCCGGCTCTCCTGGAGCTCCAGGAGTGCCAGGAAGCCCAGGCGGACCTTCGGCTCCGGCTGGACACTTGAAGCACTCGCCGAGCTGCTGAAATGTGGCAAAAACAAGGTTTTATTGCGAAGACGTGAACCAACCTGAGGTTCCGCGGTTAGTGCCGAGAGTCCTGGCACACCCTTTGCGCCTCGTGCTCCATTTTGGCCGTGTTCTCCGGGATGTCCGGGCAGTCCGGGCGGTCCGTCAGCGCAATTATTGTTGTAACTGGCGTCGCATGAACATATTGCGTCATCGAAACCACGTCGGATCCTCGGCGTTGCGGTTTTGGAGCGGAGGCTCTAAAAATAAATTGAGCGCGAATTGGCTTTCTAAGCTGGGTTTTTTTCGACTTAAATCCGGGCAAAAGTGGGACCTCCATGACACGCAAGGCCAGCTTTTCCTTGTACCCAAACATTTCCATTTGATTGGAGACAGTCGATCGGATATCTGCTATCTGAAATTTTGAGTTTTCGAGCGATGAGGAAGTTGGATTTGGGTACGTATTGCGCCAGGTTGCGAGCATGAAAGTATCGATTTTCTTCAAGCTGTTCATGTCAAATTTTTTAACAACGGCCAAGAAGCAGCGTTGATAAACTTTATTTTCCTTTAAAAGTTCGACCCACCTGGTTGAGAATAAACGGAATATAGATCAAGCAGAAAAGTATGGTAAGGCTGGAGCCCGCAGCTGAGGCCCAGCCCTCCAATCCGATCATCGTCCCAAATTCGAGGTCCTGGAAATAGGGCTTCTAGTAATGACGGGTCCAAGATGGTCCTCGAAGTTCCAAATAGCCGATCGCTAATTCGCAACTAGTGAACCAGACACACGAGATGGTGTCGCGGATAAAGGAAATGAAAACGGATGTGGAACGGCCCAAACACATGGGCTGTTTATTTCGCGATTTGTAGACGCCGAAATGGTGGATCGATCCGGGTCCGCCGACAAAGGCCAGGCGCCGGGCGGGGTTGGGTGGTGGCGGTGGCGGAACGAGTGACCGTAAATTGGATGAAAATGGGTAGTGTTTTGTAAAAAATATGGGTGTTGAAATGCACGTTTAATGGGGGGTTGTGATACCTTACCTGATTGCCTCATCCTTAAACTTGTGGGATCGCTGGCAGCGGGTGTGGCGCAGACGATTTCAAGCTAGTTTTAAGCTGTGGAAATATTTTTAGCATACCTGTTCGAATGCTTGAGAATTCTATGGGTCGGCTACATGGTCGTGCTTGAAATGTATTTTAATGGGAATTTCAGCGTTTCACTGCCTCGTTTAAAGTACCGTATTCATATTCAGCGAAATATTCGGCGTCCGAAAGTCCTACCTTGCCACTTAAAAATTTCTTACCAGTTGCCAATGCGTACGAATTACGACGATATCCCCGCAAATTTGCCCGAATCCTCACTGGATAGCAAATTGACACCCCCGCGCCCCCAAAAACTGTGTAGTCAAATACGGTGTCTGACAGGCGCGCGGGGGCATTACTCGCCGGGTCATTGAGCCACAGTGTGGAGGCCCGCTTCAGCAATGCAAATACACAAATCCCACACAGCACCCCCGCCATGGTCTTTGTCTTGGCTGAAAAATCGACACACACAATGAAGGAGGAGGGGGAGGGGGGCAGCACACGCACGGTGAAGCGAAAATTTCACACATTCTACCCCGCCTTTTCGGGTTGAGGGATTAAGCTTGATTTTAAAAAAATTTATTAAATCATGAATTTTTTGTTAATAAACGCATCCGCTAGCTTCATCTTATTTTATCTTTTAATTTACGCATTATTAGATACTTTATAGTTTCTGCTGCTTTCTAGGACCCTGCGATACCATGCGATGTTTTTTTTGATAGTTTGTAATTCAGGGAGGCAATTATGTTGATTTTTGTGGCGTGACATCTGAGATGTAGCGTGTCTGCACATCCAAGAAGTATTACACAAGGTATCCGGATTTTCGAGTAGTAAATGAGGGCATTTTCGAAGCGGGAAATCGCAGGCGAGTACTTAATAATTCGTCATAAAACATAAAAGTTCTAGTGGAGTTAAATCATCATAATCGTTTTTATCCGCATATTTTAGCGTAACAGCAATTAACCGATACAAAAATCAATAATTTTTTCAGCATTTAACCGATGTCATCATGCCGATTTTTTACCCCAATGAAATTCGTACCAGTAGCTCCCGTCCTTCCGCCACTTTACCACCTCCCATCCCCCCTTATTTGGCCCCACCGGTCCGAAAAAACCAGTGAGGGCGCCGACAAGGCGAAGGCGATAATTCGGCTGATAACATAACTAGGCGGGGAAGAAGAGCTGGCGGGCGGGGAAGCCGCAAGTCATTGCTCATCCCAGCTCTTTTGCTCAACCGCTTTTGCTGCCGCCCCGTCGTTTTGACGAAATAGCCTTTCGAAAAAAGTTGCTAATTGCTGGCGTTCAGTGACGGGGCCTTTGAAATTGAAAGCCGAAAGGCAGATTTTCGAAACATTTTGAAGCAAAAAATCGTTCCCATGGATTTTTGATTGATATCAAGGCTTTTCGAAATGTTTTAGCGACAATTTTAATTGCCTGGGATTCTGGCTCGAGCTTCAGATGTAACTTTTTGCCTGCTTGAGAGTGCTTTTCATCTATCTAGTTTCTTTCCAATTCATTTCACCTTTCTACTGTTGAAGGTATCTAACTTTTAATTCAACCCTAATCCGTGCTGACTTGAAGTATCTAACTTACTTTTACTGAATTACTCTAGCCTTGATTCCTTTACCACCTTAATGTCAATTTTGATTTACCATTTTTTGAAAAAAATTCTGATTTGAATTCATTCAAGTAATTTTAAACACGATTCTTTTCGACAAATTAAAGGCTAATCTTTATTTAGAATTTCGTTATCTCTCTGCAAAATTAAACAATTTCATCTGCTTTCTAAATTCAGAAATGCACAGAACTCTCAAAACTCTCAAATCTCCTGCTATATTTCCCATTAAACATCTGCAGATTCCCCACCCCCGATAAAATTCCGATCACTTTCCGACCCGGCACGAACTGCCCCGCGGCAGGAATTCCTCAAATGAAAATATTGCCAAAATATATCCCTGCTCGGGAACGGTTCCATTTCTATCCGCATGGCCGCTGAGTCATCCCAACCGTCCAAATGGTCCTGACAAGGGCACTTCGATTTTTGTATCCGTCATCGGGTCGGCCAGGTGATTGGCGGAGCCTGTTTTTGTTTTCATCTCCCAAGATCTCCACAATTTAGCGTAAAAACGTGTGCAAAAAGCGATCGATTTGACGGCTCGTTTTGCTTTTTGGTTTTCAATTTTCAGCTCCTCAATATTCCACACGGTTTTGCAGGGGGTGGAATTAATCGAAAGAGCATTTTTCCTTGTTTTTGAGTCCACCGGGCACTTCTCTTTTTTTAACGCTGATTCACAGCGGCCGGGTCAGAAAATCTAAAAAATCGTAGTTGCTCGTCATTTTACATGTGAATCAGCCTATATTTTTCTTATTTTCGTGTCCTTTCGGAAACTCCGCCATCCCTGGAACTAAAATCATTTAGCATCGATGAATTTCACGCTCAAAGTTTCGGGATTTTTTATAAATTTTCCAAACCCCAAAAATTCCGAAAAATTTCCTCATGACCAGCCCGACCAAAATTCCAGAAATGCTGTAACTTTATAGCCCCCCACCACCCTTACGCATAAATCCCTTTATTCGGTGCCGCTCCCACCTGGCGCCAGCTTATCACGAACTGGCGGGCGTTGCGGAATTTTCCGGCGCCCGAAAATGTATGGGGGAAAGCCATGGGAGTTTCTGATTCATTGAGCGGAAATGGGGATATTTTAACGAGATCTGAAATTGTTGATTTTGCCCAGTTCCTATCGGATTTTGGCGTATTTTAAAGGGCTGGTCCAGGCAAAAAAACCTTTGCGCCCAGTCATATTAGTATTAAGATTATGCTAAAAATATTCTAAAATCGCAGTGCTCATCTGTGTTTGTCAATAATTGGGACTTCAAGGTTTTTATGGCCACTTTCTATCTCTTGAAATACCTTACGTAATGAAATGCGAGGAATAATTTGGTGAGTCATACTTATGCTTTGCCACTACATGTCCCAGGCCCTTACGTCTATCATTCCCTATCATTTTGTTGTTATTTTTGGGGATAACCAGTCATTTTTCAGGTATCGGTCAGGTGATGGAACCGGTTCTGATCGCCCCCGTTCAGCTGCTGGTCGACCGTTTTATCGGGAAGGTGAGTGGCTTCCAGCCTTTCAAATGGCCGGCCCAGGGAGAATACCTTTTTGCCGGGGCTGTAAATGCAGGATACAATTCGCAGGCCAGGGGAATCGAGTTTTTGATGGAGCGTCGAAATGGTGGGAGGTTAAGGATAAAAGTATGATTTTTAGGATCTAATTAGGGGAACGAGGAGCTTTAGCAACCTAATGGAAGAAAGAGAGAGTGAGAGAGCGAGGAAGAGAGAAGAGAGAGAGAGCCTGAGAGGGGGACAACCCCTTCTTTCAGAAATGGAAAGACTTTATCGCTGCCGTCTTCGAAAGCTCAGCGTACGGGTGCGCACGACTCGAGCTTTTCGCTTCAGAAGCCAAACTTCACGCTGTCGAACCCTCAAAAGTATTGTTACTTGGAGAATGCGTCTCCATCCGGACAGCATTTACTGAAAGTAAGTTCCAGGCCGGGTTCAAAGCATTAATGATACCTTTAGAAGACGTCCGGGTCATCAAGGTGCATATGCGAGACAATACCGTCTATACGATCACCTCGCGAGATTTCAGCCAATTAAGAGAGACGCTGTCAAAAGCCACTTTTCCACATCGCGTATAAGGGTGTTTGTGACTCTAATATCCAGAAATGATTTTTAGTACGTTACAATCCAATCTCGGCCATCCACATCAACGGAATCGTCGCCGCTTTCGGATTCCGGCAATGGTGAAATTTGTAGGTTTTAAAGGGTACCGTCAAGCCATCGCCATGTAATTTATCCTATAAGCGAAAAAGTATGTGTGTTTTCTGTCCGGGCGGTTTCTCGGCCAAGCCGAATTTCCGGCTGATTTTAGCATGGAGGGTGGAGAAATACATTCGCCAAAACGGTTTTGGATTTTCGAAATTCCTTAATTTAACGTTTTATACGAAAATGTAAAAATCCTTAACAAATTGCGTGACGAGCTGCGTTGTACAGATCATAACTCAACCGCGTTGGAATTCCGTCTGTAACTTGGGCCTTATGTAGTCGATAGTGGGGGATCACGCATCTAATTATCTTACAAATTTTCAGCGGATTGAGACTCAAAAATGGAATTCTGTAAAGTGGCCAGAAGCCTCCCGCCCGGGGCATTGGGTCGGCCCTTTCTTTGCCTCCTGCGCCCCTCCCGCGGACGAAGGGCCTTCCCCACTGTTCCCATCTCTCGTGGTGTATTGGATTAGCTCCCGGTCTACCACCACGGGGCATGGGTTCGGCTCCTGGGCGAGTTGACTTTTTGCTTTTGGTAGTTTAGTAACAAAATATCTTTCTAGGCCTCTCGGTGTGCGGGGGTTGGGCCTGGCCCTCGCTCTAGCGCCGCAGGTGAAAAAAGGTCCTTGAGCTAGGCTCTTGCCGCGAACATCAGGGAACAACCGGTAACTGGCGCCGCCGGAAAAAGATTCTAGCGCGATACCACAAAATTTCATCAGGCGGCTTTTCCTGCACTTTTCGAAATGAAGTGCCTTTAGAATTGTATTATTTTGAAAAAGTTAATAGCTTAATTTTAAGTCGATAAGCTCCCAATCCTTTTGCTCCCCACCACAATGAGTCGAGCCAAACGCTGGAGGGACGGAAACTATGACCTCCATTTTGCTGCGGATACCTTAAACCTTGAGCTGACAGGCGATATCCTGGATGCTTGGCCATATCGTTCGATATTGTGGTATGTTTGTAAGCTTAGAACGTTCCAATTAACCTACAGCTTTGACACCTTACGATTCGGTATTTAATTCAGGGTGGCAACCGGAGAGCGATGTCTGGGATTTGAGATTGAGGACACCGGTGTTTTCGAGTGTGCTTGTGCTGCACCGCAATTGGCTGTCGACAACTTCCGAAACCACGTCAAGTTTTCGACCATCTTCCGCCCGGTGCAGAAGAAGACGTTGAACACCTACAACAGGTTACTTCCGGCTTAAATTTGACACCGTTCAGTTAGAAACTACACTCCGTTGCGTGAAGAAACTCCTCTAAACACTTCATCAATTGCTGAGGATGAGGAGGAGTAAGTTTTCTAGATAAAAATAGTAGCTTGAAGTATCAGACAGTTACGCTAAAAATCGGCCGGGGAAGAAAAACCTTTAAAATGATATTTAGGTACGCTGAGGTGATCGACAGCCGGGCCTCTACGAACAGAACCACAGATAGCGGAGTTTCAGTCGGTGAAAAATCGGTAAGCTTTTTTTAGTCGCCCAAATCTTTCTATAGTTGAACCCAATCACCAAGATGGTCTCCAACAGCATGCAAGAGCTTGCCGTCAAAGAAAAGCCCGAAGAGAAGAAGAGCTTCATGAAGTTCTTTAGAAGGTAGGCGACATTTTCTTTGGGCCACCCCCATTCAAATGTCATTTTCGGACCAAGCCGACCCTTCAAAGGGACAGTGACACCTCGATTCTGACTCAGGACGCTCCTTACTAACGCCAGATTTCAGAAATTCGGCAAAAACCCGAAGCGAAAAAGGACGAGACGCATTTGAAAAGAATGCCGACAGCGAGTGGCTACAGTAAGTAAATTCATCAAAATACCATTTTCTTTGAGGCGGCTGGGAAGTAACTTAAGCTGGTTGTATTGTGAGTTAGATTTGAAATATCCGCTAAATTTACTAATACTCTTGGGTTCAGTTGAATTGTTATGATTTTAAGTTTGCTAACATTTTTCTTAATTTTAAAGTAAATTCAGCGTCCCTCCGCCGCAGAAGTCAATCGAAGACACGAGCGAGGTGGATCGGTTTAAGACCGAATTAGAAGCGGTGGTCAAGCGGAGGGAGGTAAGGGTTGTGCATCGCGATCTCTCTCTCACTCACTCTCTCTCTCTCTAATTCGCAATTTCCAGCTCTCCACTAAAACCCAAGCTACCCTCCAACACCGCCGAGTCGACTTCAGCCTCCTCGACCAAGAGCTGGCCAAGCAGTTCGGCAATCTCCCGCCCTCTGAGAGATCAAGCATCGCATAAAGTTTTCATTGATCTGTATTTTTGTGTTTGTCTTAAATAAAGCATTTATTTTTGAGTAAATCTTACTCTTTATCCCCAGTTTAAGAAGGTCAGTTCAAAGTCAAAGCGCTCTTTTACAGAGATATCTTGGAAATCTTGTGACCCTGGTGTAATAAAATCCATTCCGAATGGCTGGTGGTGGACACGAGGCGTCATTGAAGAGCTATGAGTCATTTTTGCTTGATTTTTAGTAAAAGCTCACCAATAGAGATTCGTAATCCATGCCCGGAAGAGCACCCCAGAATTTGTAATCGACGGGAGAGTTGTCGGTCCACTAGAAGCGAAATGGAATTTCAGTATGACAACAACTAACTGTTACAGTATCGGCATAGGATTGGAGTCCTGTGTACACACCAGCACCTTGAATACACGGATTTCCGGTACAGCTCTTGTCGTCGTTGGCTTCGTTGCTTTTGATGAGGCCTGAAATTGGGTTACTAGAAACTTAAAGGGGTCAGAACATGTCGACCCGTTTTGTCAACTGGGTGTTGACTAGAGCTTTAGAGCCCTGGGGGCAAAAAAGCCGCTGTGAAGCTTTTTTCAAGCCAAGGATCTAACGGGTACCGAGGGTCGATTTTGGCTGCCTGGTCCCTTTAAAGGGGCTAATATCCTTTCTGACTTAACGTCCACTTTTCCTAGGAAACGAACCGTTAACAAAATCCAACTCCGCAGCCGAATGAATTGATACGAGATCCGCACCGAGAGATTGCACTCATACTCGGCCTGCTCGGGCCACCAGAGCTTGTAGCAGTTGCCGATCAACGTCCAGTTCTAGGGAAAACTCTTACGTAATGGAGACCTTTATAGTTATAATTTCGGGAGTTTCTTACGCTCATTCGATAGCAATGGGCTTGAAATTGAGTCCATCCCGGCAGGCATGAATCTCCCGCAACTTCAATAAGGTGGGTTGCTTGTAAAATATTAATTACCAGTCGTACTTATCAAAAGAAAAGCTAGGTAAACTAGACAATTACGCATGATTCAGTGCGGGACTAGAGTGGAAAAGTCAAAATACGGCGGACACAGGCCTTGTGTTCCTTATCAAAAACAGAGTGAAGCTTTTTGGTCGCAACGTAGGAGCTCCTGAATCAAGCCAGATTTCAAGTATTTTTGGTTGGCGATCCTAAGTAACAGAAAAAGCTTGAAATAACAGAAAGATTAAATCACTTCCATCTCATTTGCAAAACAAAAAGTTAGTGACTTTGCGAGGGTAGCTTCAAGACAGCTTAATTTCGAGTTTCAGTAATCCCACCGGGCTGGCATTTTGGGCCCCTAAATCAATTTGAATTAACTGCCGGAATTTAAAAATTACCCATTGCCACAGCGTGAAAAACCGTAAATACAAAATTATCGAAGAGCCCATACTTGGCAGTCAAGCCCGCCTAGACATAAAAAATTGAGCTGGCGCGGCCGGGGGGGGGCTTTTCAAAAACATGGAAACAATATCTTTGGGTGAATTCCTGGGCTTTGGAAAAGCCAAAGCCCGCGTGAAGAAACGTTTGAGAACTTGGGTTCCGTTTTAAATGTGCTTTGAAGCATTAGCAAAAATAATAATAAATTTGGTGGCATAATAATAAGATGACCTGGTTTTTCGGCGTAAGCTTTCTGATTCTGGATTGCTGAATTTTGCCTTAACGACGCAAATTTTAGCTCATTTTGCCTGGATTTCGAGTCCTTGGTAGACTAATAATTTTCTCGATGAAACCTAATCAGCTCTTGCCCTTGACAAGCTCTCCTCACGTATCCTATTCATCCATAGACCCAAATTTCGGGGCGGATCCCCTGAATGGCCCGCGACGGCAGCTGGGTCCCAAGACTAACGCGGATGGCCGGGCCTCCCCACTAAATCCCGATTACCGGAAGGGTAAAGAGCGCTTTTTTAGGCGTCTGCTTTGTTCCAGAATTCTCCCAAATCATTCAGAATGGCAAGTGCGCATTCCAGTGCTTAAAAACGGGGCCCTTGAAATGTTGAAGTTGTTCGTTCGCTCGTTCGTTTTTGCAGGGTCGCAATTAGGTACAAAACGGAATTACGTCTTTGGAGCTATACGAACTAACACACATACTTTCAAGCCCTAATTAGTCAAATTATAGTTTGCGCAGTAGTATAATACATAATTTTCCATTAAATATTTTTCCAAACTCCCTTAGAAATTGCCCCCGACAGTTTATGCATGAAATTTGAGCCCGTGGAATTGCCGTCGCATTTCTCGAGACGAATCGGTCCCCGGGGAGTCAGCTTTTCCGCAAAAAAAATCCGATTTTTGGTAACTCTAGTCGCAGGATTTGATTTTGCATTCCTTTCCATTCATTTCCCTTTTACACCGTAGTCAACGAATTCCCCAGGGAGTTCTAAAACCAACAATCTCGGGTTCAAAATCGGGTTTCTGCTCGTAATTTGATGAAAGTCGGGGTATAAATTCGAGAACTGGATTGTCGGCACGGGTCTATAGCGGCGCGGGTGGTCACTGAGCCCGAGGGGGTACGAAGGGGTTGATCCCGGGATTTGCATAATATGCTAATAGACAGCCGTTGCTGCTACGACCGGTCGGTGCCTTCCTCATGACAATGGAGTGTGGACGATTGTTGTAGTCAGTTGCATGGCGTACTTGAACCAGGGATCAACACGATTCCGGGTTAGAATCTTTATTTTTGGATCTCTCCCTATCTCTCTATCTCTCTCTCTCTCATTCTCTCTCTCTCTCTCGCTTCGTTTTCGCAGACTTCATATTTCAAACTCGGGTCGTCTCTTTAGACACGTTTCATAACTCTGGAATAGCATGGAAATGACCAAGTTTACATAGAAAAAGGGTTAAAAAACATTTAAAGCAAAAAAGTTTTTTTTTTTGTTGGTTGGGGGGAATTTTTTTTTTTTTTTGGGGAAAATTAATTTTTTTTTTATATTTTTGTTGTGGGTTGGGGAGGTGTTTTTTTTGGGGTTTTTTTTATTTTGTTTTTTTTTTTTTTAGTTTTCGGGGGCTTATAAATAGAAAGGTGCCAGATCCGCGTGCCCGTTGCTTATCCCGCGCCCAGAAAACCTAGAAAAAAATCTAGCTAACAAAATATTCGGCTGTACTTTGGGCGTGTCTTTATTACATGATATACCATGCAAATCTGCCATAAATTTTGGCTTGTTCCATTCCCTTTCCATCCTTTTCCGTCTTTGTTTATCATCTTCCACTAGCCGCAGTTCCTCCTCGGCCATTTCCGCCCGCCCAAAAGTGCCGCGTTCCATGTTTGACCGTCCGGCTATTTGTCCACTTTTATAGGCCCAACCATGCCATCCCCCAACTCCCCCAGCGGCTTTTTCATCTCCCGGTCGCCTCGTATACAGATTTGGGCATCAGACGAAAAAGCCTAGTAGGCGCTGCCATGCTCTTGTTCTGCCTCCCTCAAGATGAGATGTCATCCCCGTGTCCGCCGGATTTATCCCCAGTCGTTTTGCGCACTGGCGGGGTCCCCCTATATGCTTCAAAGGCCCATCTTTTGACCCCGAAGCACCAATCTGGCGCCCGGAGGAACCAGGGTATTTTTGACATGGCGAGGTTTTTTGGATGCCTGCGAATGTTAGAAAATCTTGCATAGTTTTAGAATTACGATTACAAGCTTAATTTGCATATTTTTACAGGAGATGGGATTTACAGCCTATAAAGATTTTTTGAAATACCTATGGCCCAGAATTTAACAAAACGAAGGTCCTGACACCAATACTTTAAAGGGAATAGCAAGGTACGCCTACAGCCTTCCTGGGCAATCGGCTGCACCGCCGCGCGAAGCGACACGCAACGCCCCCATCGCCCTTAAATTAGTACTTAAATGCCATCATTCGGAACCAGCTATGGTCAACTATAGTAATTTTGCAGTGGTCTCTTCGTGTCTTAAGCCGAATTCAACCCGAAGGGCGAGCTTAGGTCGGTCTCTTCAGATTCGGACAGAGCGCCGCCAGATACTCCCAAAATGATCAAGAACAGGATCTAAAAATCTCTTTTTCATATTTAAAAACCGTTTTTAGTGGTTTGGTGGTGATAACGGCTATTTTCACGCTTTTCGGCATAGTGGGCCAGGTCGCGCGCGTTCCGGGGAGAGAGAGAGAGAGAGAGAGAGAGAGAGAGAGAGAGAGAGAGAGAGAGAGAGAGGGCAGAGAGCGCAGGGGGTAGCCCGAAGTCCAGCCGCTTGCAGCGGCAAAGTCGCTGTATGCGGCTGGTATTTCAATAAAAAGTTTCAGTAATCAACACTTTAGCAGGTAAAAATATATACCTTGCTACATCCCCATATTTGTGTGGTGTGTGCGTCGCGGTCGTGGCGGCCAGAAAAAACCCGATAGATTTCCAAGAAGACCACAAGCATGCCTTACACTTTCCTTTAAAAGCCAAATCCACCACAGCCTAAACAAAATTGTGTACAACTGACCAGCTGGTCCTCTTTTCGATGTTACTACCCCAATTTCTCCATAGATGGTCCCTCATGCGTAATTCCCCCATAGCGCTCCCACCTCTCTCCGGGATTAGTTATGAAGATGGCGGCATGCCGAGAAGCGTCATCTCGCCATTGGCCCCTACACCAAAATATCGGGTTTTCGAATTTTCGCGTCGGAAAGATGTTTTTCCGTAAAATTTTTGGCTACGACAGTGGAATCATCAAATCCTGAGGTTTTGTAAAATTCTGGAGGCATGTTTATCGAAAAATTTCACCGGGTTTTGCCGTGATTTTGAATAAATTTACGTAATTGATCAAACACACATCTCGAAATTCATGATGTCGTTATCTCATAATGCATATATATGTAAAAAATCTCGGAATTTCAATCCACATTATAATGTCACTTCTGTGTGCAAATCCCTCAGATATTGTGCAAAAGAATCCGCTGTTTTGAAAGTTGCCACTATGGATTTCGACATTATGACAGCGAAATTATTAAAGTTCGACCTTCCTCATTTGCACCTTATTATTTTCGATATTATGATAGCAGATCGATTGCCTCATAAATAATTCGAAAAATCAGCATCGCCGAAATACGGAATTTGTTTTCTAATCCCTTTTATTTAGCTTCATATTTTCCTTTTATTTATCATGGCATTCGCGATTTCTTATTGCCGTATTGAACCGCTTGGTATCATCCATTCGCAGCCTATTGGATAGCTAGCACGCTCCCCATCCGTCTGACCGCCCCATGTGCGTGGATGGAGTTGGAGTGGAAGTTTTCAATTAGCCGCCCTCCCTGGGCATGGCCCATCCTGGCGAGGATGGCCCTCCTCTTCTGATTGCGTCACACAGCCGGCTGGCTTGCCCAAATATCTGCCAAGATGCCGGCTTAACATACGCAAAACTCAGAATTTTAGATAGGTTCAGAGCTTTTTTGTAGTCAATTTTTTGGGTTGAAAACATATATAAACACATATCTCTGACACTTTTTTGTCTTTCAACCTTGCTTTCTATCACATTCACTATATCTCTCGCTCACTCTTTATCTCTTTCTTTTTTTCTCGGTCCTCTCTCGCTCTCTCTCTCTCTCTCTCTCTCTCTCCATTTTTTTCTCGCTCTCTCGCCGATTTTTTGTTATTTTTCTTACTATAAACCTCGTGCTCCGTTTAATCATTCAGTAGTACGAATCACAACCCATTCCCACGCTCCATTCATAAAGCTCTCCCTCGATAACCCTTCACCAATGTGTGGCCCATCTTAGACCCCCTGCAGGACATGGTCAAAACCCCCTTCTGAATCAATGATGGGCCCTTCTCAGATGCTTCTCAGCCCTCCGCTCCTTCCAACCCTCTTGATGTGATTTGTCTCCAAAAAAGGGCTGCTCACAAATGCCTTCCCCGCCTCATCCCCCTGAAAAAGGGAATCCCGGCTCAAAAAGAGCTTTGTCTGGCTTCCGTTTATTTTTAAGCGTTGCACTAGTGATGTTCTCGAATCGCTACATAAATTCCGCAACGTCTGAATGTCTGAAATCTCCATTAAAATACTTACACTTCGCGAGACTGGCGAGACTATCTATGCGCTAGTTTAAACCTTCAAGACATTTTTTTATTTTTTTCGGGCTTTGTCTAAATGGCACCGTTAAAGGGTTAAAGGTGTCTTTATGGATTTTGGCCGTGAATTTATCGGGTATTTCGCCGCGCCGCGACACGCGACGCGCGTGTCGCTCGCTCCCCACAACGCGTTCTTAGCCACATTTAGAAGAAATTTGCATTCGAAGGAGCTACGAACGCGTTGCATGTCGTAGTTCCGGTCCAATTCGTAGAAATCCAGCTACAAAATCCATATATCCGGCCATCTCGTGCCCTTCAAAAAAACAGCGGAACAATTTAAGATTGATGCACCACCAAAAATTAAAATAAAAGCGTAAGATCGACATTATTTTCGAGTATGCCCTTTCAATCCCCCCCCCCCAAAAAAAAAAATATTTCAATACGCTAAGGTTCTGCCCCTGGTTCAATTCCTGGCCGACTTCCCGAATTTTCCACTTTCCTATCCATTTTGCCGAACATTCAAGCAACTTCCGGGGAGAAAATCAGGGTCCCGGAGGCCCAGTCCCGCCCGAGAGTCAGCGGGGAAGCGCAGCCCATTTTTGGGGACAAATTGCCGGGTTAATGCCGTGGGGAACACACGGCTCTTCCTCGCCCTCTACACCACAGCCCCAACCAACCAGCCCGTTGAGTGATTGCTTTTGGACCAGCACAGCCTTTTTCAATCCCCAACACAGCAGATCTTCTCCAAAAAGGGCAAACATTTTTCATCCAGAACCTCAGAAAAATGTTTGGACGTTTGAACTCAGAGCCCCGTTCTCACCCTCGAATTTTCAAAAACCATTTGTTTTTTAAAATTTTTGATGCTTTTGCAATCTTTGCCTACCGTTTTTATAGTTTTTTGGAGCATCATACACAGCTTAGAAAATCGTAACAACTTTGAAATAAAGCGTCTCTAGTCTACGAGAATCTGATTTTTTCGAGTTTTGGATGTGAATTTTTACGAAGTTCTAATCGTTTTCTAGTTCTGGATCGGAAAAACAAGCCTTATCGATCCCCCATCCATCCGTTAGTTTCAGCCCGTTTTTTTATATGGCGCGCTAAATTGTTAACGTTATCAGGTTTGAGCCGCCCGAAACGAGCCGATTTCAGCACCTGAAATACGGCAACATACGCGCCTTTTGGGCCGATTGTCGTGCAATTTTCGCATTATTTCTGCAATCTTGAACTCTCTTTCTTCTAATACGTGTTATTGCTTTGCGCTTTTGACGTCAAAAACCTGCGAACTAACATCTAGCAGCTAAAAAGTGCGCCTTTTTGGAGACTACGAATTATCTAGACATCGTCGGCCATTAAACGGTTGTGTTAATTACTGGCCCTTTAGCAGTCGTGGAATTTTAGCCATTTGTGTTTGAATTGGCTTTTCTAGCTGTTACTTACAGACAGGGGCGTAGCCAGAAAAAAATTTCGGGGCCCGAAAATTTTTCCCAAAACTCAAAAATTAAGAGAAAACAGCGCCCCAGGGCAAAAAATGTTGGAAAAAAAGGCTACAAAACGTTAAAAATAACAGCAAAAAAAATAAATTAATAAGGGTTTTCATGAAATCTTCGGGCGTTTCTGGGGGCGGGCCCAGGGGGCCCACCTTACGCTACGTCCCTGCTTACAGAGTTCTATACAATGTAGCACTTGTTGTAAGTTGAGCTGGCCTTTAAAGCCTTCGTCAAGTTCTATCGTTCCCAAAATATGCATAAAATCCATCGAATCCACTTCTAGGTACCTTTAATTTTACCTACCCCAAAAGCACTTTCCATTTCAAAGCCCACCGCCCATTTAAGCATGCATTCCATATCTGACTACGGCAATTTTAATCGAACCCCTCCGCTCTTGCCCTCTCCATTTGGGGCCAGGTGCAATTTTGGGGTGGGTCCCTTGCTGCCCCCCACCCGATGGCGGAAGGAATTACGGGCGGGCATTGTTGAATATTTCGACGGGCCAGACTCATGGAACATTTGTGCTTCATTTGAGATTTTTTTCTGGCCAGGATTTCTCATAGGATTGCATTTAGACCCTCCAAATCTAAAAATTCGAAAAAGATCGCAGAGGCTCGTTTTTCCGTGGAATCCTTAAGATTTGAGCTCCGAATTCGGCTTTTTTTCGGATTCGGTCTCCTTTATAGGAATCAATTTTAAAGCCACGAGCAGCTGAAAAATCGAAACAATTAGCTGGGTCTCGTTTTTCGCTGAATGCCGTGATTTGAAAATAGGTCTGGCTCGTTTTCCGGTGAATTCAGCAGATTTTGGTTCTCGAACTTTTTTGGGTCCGGGCTTTCTTTAGTCAGATAGGGTCCGAAAGACATTAAAGCCACACAAAAATTAAAAATTTTTCAATATTCCCTTCGGATTGAATTTTGGAGCTATTGAACTTTAAATATTTGAATGGAGGGACAATTCCCGATTTTACGGTGAATTCTGAATTTTTGGTGGCGGTTTTTGCCCGATTCTCTGGAATTTCAGGCGTTTTTCACTGTTTTTCAACGTGCGCATAAATTCGGTCGTTCCGCGGTGTCGCCCTCGCATCTAGACGCGATAAATCGATGGCCGTTCTCAGCCCATTCCACGGTCGAGCTTATCTCCAGAACCCCCCAAGCGCATCCGTGGGGTTTATTGTTTGGCACTTCGTAGGTGGAAAAACTGGCTAACGCCTTTGTGAAGCCACATAACATATAAATATGAATATTATGGTTACATTCCCAATTTTTATTAAATCTTTCTTCCCTCTCTATTCGAATTCAAAGCTGCAAATTAAATTTTATTCGATTCAACGGTCCTTTGCAATCGTGACTGCTTATGGATTACTCTTTGAACCTCACCAGAAACCAATTTTTCGTGGCTTAGACATAATTGACTTCTTTCTCATTATTTTTGGATTGTTTTTACATATTTCTGCGTATCCCTGCATCATGCTGTGCAAATATGACCTCTATAAAAACCTGCACCGCCCTCTCATTTTTCGCAATAAAATGTTTGATCAATATTGCCTCAAGAAAAATTTTTGGCCAATTGCCAAGGTTCCAACCTATTTTTAAGAGAATTTTTAATTCCGGATCTCTATTTTTGATACCCACCTCCACTCGTTTTCCCAAGCGGTGGAGTTTCCAAATGGGGCACCAGATGCGCAATGCATGCGAAAAGTCTCGCACCCACTTGATTTCCTGGAGGTGTTTTTGGAATTCTTGAGCTTTATACACGTAAGCTACGTTTTATAGGCTTGGCGATACTAAACTGACGCCTCAGAGGGGATGGCGGCCACGTCGGCGAGTCCGGCGAAGAGGTAAGAAATTTTCCTGACTGCTAATTTGATTAAAGGATTGATGTAAAGGGACGGTTGCTACCCACTATTACTTTTAAAATTATTAATTTTAAAGTATTACTTCTAAAGTCATTACTTCTAAGGCAATACTTCTAAATCATTACTTCACGAATTCTAAGCCTCGATTTGGGCATAAACATGGCCAAACGTGCCTAAAAACTGATAATCTGACGTACCAACTCTTAGAAGTAACTGTTTTAGAAGTAATGATTTTAGAAGTAATGATCGTCCCCGCGCGCTGATCATGATGACCCTTTGGTTGATCGATACCTTAACCGCCAACAAATCACCTTGACAAAATCGATCGGGCATTCCTTCTCCATACCTTTAATCCAATATCGTTAATCTCCAGGGAACGCTCGTTGCCGTTCGACCCAGAGGACCCGAATTACATCAAAGATCTGCAGCGGCCGGCCGTTATTAAGGTTGGGGCCGAAAAATGGGAGCCGGAATTGGGCCAATCCACCACCCCCAACACCCACGCCCAAACCAAAAAAAAATCTTATTTTCCAGGCGGATCTGACGGGGATGGAACGGCGAAAGCGCGTCCAGGAGGTGCTGGAGCACAAGGATTTTTGCAACCAGCTGGAGGAGGTTGGTTTTTTTGGTTAAAATTTAGTGTTCTTACTGATTTAAGGTGATTCGTCAAGACCTGACAGCTCTAGGCATGGCTTTGAGGAGGAGAATCGATCAATATCTCTGCAAAACTCTCCGAATTGGCACTGCCGAGGAGTCCGATGAGGAGCCCGATGCATGGATTGCGTGGGCTTTTCCCCTGGTTTTATTTTTTATTTTTGTAAAATTGAAATTAGAACTTTTAAGGCTTTGTTATATTGTGGTAGGTAGATTTCCATTATTTTGCTAAGACGCCATTCTCTCAATTTTTATTTTTGTCTCGTTAAAAACAATTCAGTCTAAATTTTCTGCCTATTAGATCTATTAAGTTCAATTTGCTGTCGTAACGTCGTAATTACTTAAGGTCGATATTTCATAACGTCGAAATTTTGGACATTCTGATTTGTCATCTTACATAAAGATATTTACCACCGTAATCCGCTAGTGATATTTCCATTTCCGGTATTTTCATTTTCACACAAAAATGGGGTGGTTGTTACTCGAATTCGCCTAATTTATCCTGTTAAAAGACCCGTTTTTCTTAATTTAATGCTATGAGGCATGACAATACAATCTTCTTACGACCCTTCCCTTTGAATAGCTGTCAATATCTTGCTTTGACATCTCTGGGTCCCATCGGCACCTCAACGATCTGCCATTTCCCCCCCAAAAGAAAGCCCTGCTGCTGGCTGGCCCCTCACTAACTGGCCAACAGGGCCTCCCAAAACGGCGGCTAAGCCATCGATTTCCGGGTGGGAATATCTGGTAATTTTCCGTTCCGGATTACTCTTTACTCTTTTCGGCATTTTCTTTGTTTTTCTGCAAAAAAAAATGAATTCTGCAAAATACCTTACCGAAAGTTATCTATAAGAGGTTTTACTTTTACCTTCATAGCTCCTTTAATACGCACCTCCCATTAATGCATCCCTTGCTTCATTTTCAGGGGCATCGACACTACCGATCGCCGATCTAAAAGGTGTCGAAACCTACTCGAAACAAGAGAAAGCCCTTCGAAACAAACTCGCATCCCTCTACCGCCTGGTCGATTTGTTCCAATGGAGTCAGGGTATCTACAATCATATTACGGTATGTATTTTATCCTGTATTTTTTAGTAGATAACCAGGGTTGAAAAACCGCTTCGCGGCCAACCCTGGCCCCGTCCAACGCACATCATATTCAAAAATGGGCATATTTCTTCCCGAACCGATCGCAAAAAATGAGAAGCCCCTCTGGCCCCTTATATAGGCTTTCCCCACTTCCGGCGCATGCAAATTGTCTCCTAACAAAGAGGTTTTTCGATATCTTTACAAAAAACTCAATTTTAATTGAGAAAACAGTAATTTTTCTAAACTTTGATGTGTTTGCACTCATCTTGGCTCCATTACGCACCTAATGACGTATCATACGTACCCTATAAACTTTCCCCTGAGGCCATAGGTGGAAGACAACCTCACAGAAGTTGCATGCAAATGCACACACACAGACACTATTTTTTTATATATAGTAGGATTATAGGTTCGGCATCCCGAGAACCCGAGCGAGATCCTGATCAACCCATTTGGACTTTTGTACCACGAGATCACCGCTTCGTCCCTGATTAAAGTCGACCTGGATGGGCAGATTTTGGACCCGGGCACGACAAAGCTGGGGATAAATGAGGTAGATTAATGATATTATTACCTTATTACCTATTTACCTAACTGCGTCATGTTGATTTCATGTTCTCAATTAATTCCTAAACGATCTTCGCTATCTGGGATTTTGTATAGCATTTTGGAACATTATCCTCTTTTTGTTCTTATTATTATCACAAGCCATAGCTCTAAATACCTTCAGCATACCTTTAGTCTTCGATGTATCCTATTTAGGCGGCCTTCACCCTCCACTCGGCCCTCCATTCAGCCCGTGAAGATGTAAATTGTGTGATCCACATGCATAATGCTGTCGTATCTGCTGTATCATCCATGAAATGTGGATTACTGCCCCTCTGTCACGAAGCGATGGTCATAGGGCCGGTGGCTTATCATTACTATCAAGTAAGATAATCCCATTAATGTTTTGATGATTGTTTTAGGGAAATCTAGATGATGAAAAAGAAAGAGCCAGTATATTGGAGAGCCTTGGTGATAAGAATGTAAGTTTTTGAAAGCTGCATGCTTTTATAGAATTCTGTGTAGCCAGCTTTGCATGAAACTTGAAAATCTTTGAAAATCTCGCGGAAAACAAGTGAGACAGAGAAAGAAACAGAAAGAAAGAGAGACAGAGAGAGAAAGATCCGAGAGCTCGTACTTTTGCCTTCACCGCCCCTTTAAAGGTGATGATCGTCCGAAATCAAGGATTCGTAGCCTGCGGTTCTTCCGTCGAAGAAACCCTCCACTTTGCCTACAACACGATTCTAGCGTGTGAGACGCAGGTGCTAAGACCTTCTTTAAAAGGCCTTCCATTCACCCCAAAATGCATGATTCGGATAAGTTCAAACTTTCTATCTTCCGCCTCTATCGCTTTTAGACGTGTCGCTGCCCCTTTAGCTAAAAATGAACCAGCTGAAAAATTTCAGATTTTAATCCTACGCGGCTGGGGATTTTTGATCGCCCATCCGTCTTTTGAGGAGGCTGTGTTCATTCTCAAAAATTTGATCGCGGCTGCTGATCATCAGGTTTAGAACGGAAAATTGATCGATCATTTTCGGGTGAATGGCGGATGGCTGCAAAAATATTTTAATTGCCTAAAAACCATTTTTCTAGATTCGGGCAGCTCGAGCCGGGATTGAAAATTTGCACATCCCTGATGAAGCGACGGTAAATAAGACATTTTTGGCTGCTAGACAAGGTATGAAAAAAGCGAAAATTCGGTGAGACTTTTAAAGGCGGAATTTTTCGATCACCATCAAGAAACAACAATACGGAGCAGACGGAATGGAAAGTCGGGGAGCTAGAATGGGAGGCTTGGATGCGAGTGCTGGACACTTCGGTAAGTCAGGTTTGATCTCACTCTCACTCTCTCTCTTTCTTTCTCTCTCATTCTCTTTCTCTCTCGCTTTCTCTCTCTCTCTCTCCCTATTTCTAGCCATGCTCCTGGTATATTTTTTTATTAAGGGTTTCCGAACCGGTCACCTTTACCGTCAACCCCTAATTCGCCAAAGATCGCCCATCGCAACAAGCCCCAGAATAAATTTGGATGTTGCGGCTCCTCCAGTGGCAACTTCCTACGGATCCGTAAGTTACCATCAACCGCTGCTAGAATTACTATAAACTAGGTCGATGAATCCGACCCCGAGGCCCTGGCCGCCCATAAGCTTGCACAACTTCGGAAAGAACAGGAAAAGATCCGATGGCTGAACTCGCCGAACGCCTATCAGAAGGTAGAATTTTGGAATCGGGCAGCGATCGTCCGAAAGTGATTACAAAGGTTGGTGCTCGAGGTTGAGCAGATTTTCAGTATTCTTTTAGTGGGTCCAAGACATCTTCGCCACTTCAAGTAATGGGATTCCAGTAAAAATCACTGGAACTCAACAGTTTTCACCCTTAAGCATGAACCCGAAGGAGTTTAAGGTATCATATTTTTACTAGTAGATATTTCGGCGCTTATTTTGTCGGCCAAAGCACTAACTTATGTTTAGGAGAAGCAACGAGCCATCAAAGAAGACCGAATGAGCGGTAAAACTTCGGCTGGTCCACAGTCACAAGTTCTTGATGGAACTACTTATCAAGAAGCGAGAGATATAAGGAGGGCAAATGTAAGTGTTTAACTGGGTAATAGCTATAATCGATTACACCACATCTCTCACCAAATTACGATTAATTTAATTACGCGACCTAATCGCATTTTTCAGAGCTACGGCGACTCGCTGGCCGGCCCCGCGGATCGCTTCGTAATGATAGGAACAGCTTCTAAAGGAATTATCGATCGACAGCATCAACATAATGCACAGGTATTAAATCCTAGTTTTCAATTGGATTTTTATGTTGATTTATGTCGCAGCTTTCTTGATTAGAAATCACAGCCTGTGGCCCAAAAAGACGTTTTTTTCAGGTCTACCGCCAACTCTACGCTCCAAATCCATTTTCATCAGAAACTGATGAGAATATAAAGAAGTATTTTAGGGAGGTAAAAACACCTTAATCCGTTCAACATCCTGTTCATCTCCCTCCAGGTTGAAGCCAAGTCCCCACGTAGCCATTCTGCTAGAGCTCCCTCCTCGTCCCGGGATGCGGGTTACAGTACGTTCCGCTCCGATCTGACGAATGGTACATCGATCGATGCTGACTTGCCGGATGAACCAGACAGTCCGGGAGCAGGTTTGATACCCTTCTACCTATTGAACTCTATCCAGCCACTACTTTAGAATTGACAGATACCCCAAGAAAAAGTAAGCTACCACCAGCGAAAACCAAATATACCTATGTGCTTGGGCTTTGTTGGGACTTAGGGCTACGGTAGACATCGAGAAATGAGTTACGCTAGAATACAAACTACGGCTTTTATACTTAAAAACCAGGATAATCCATGGTTTGTACTTTCTCGGTAGCTATTTTACGTCGTCACCGATAGGTTTTGCTTCATTCGCTACACGTTATCTTTTTCCTGTCAGAGTTCCGGATCTTTGTCTACCGTCCTTTGGATTCCGTTTGTATTAGCCAGATGCCTTTCCGGGTTCAACCGTGTGTTCAGATACGGCTTCCCTGATGCAAGGGCCCGGGAGCACCGGATGCGCGAGGAATCGTCCTACGGTCTGGACGAGCTATCGCAATCCAAGGCACTGGACGTCAGCGGTAAGAAGATGAAAAACTCGAAGAACGTTTCGTGTGTAGCGCAACGTACGCCACAAGGTTATGCATACAGCAAAATGTTGCGATTATCGCGAAATTCCATCCCAATATTTTTAAGGGTGTTATCAGTCACTTGCACCTCACTCTCCCACCTTAATTTTTTTGACAAAAACGCATGGCACGCCTGATGCACAATACCGATTAGAACCCAATGGTATAGGGTAGCGTGTTTAGAGGTGTCTTTCGGCCCTCCGAAAGCCCGCTCGACGCCGAGGTCCCACAGCGCCGGCCCGTCCCACCTCGGCCGCATCGACTCCCGACGATATCGTGAGTGTTGTATTGTCAATTTGGGTTTTGGAGGTAAGCTCGAGTTGTACTAATCGATGGAGACAAATAAAAACTACAAGTCTCGACTATCGATTTGAACAGCTCGGACCCGTTGTCTTCCAAAAGCTCTTTTACAACGCACCGTTTGGGGTGAGACTCGTGTAATTGCCTATTTTTTGTGATAGTCCTGCAGCGCCTCCAGAATTGCACTTGTCGCACCCGGAATTTGTAGCGTAGCGTAGCGGCAAAATCCGCACTTTGGTTTGAAACTATTGAATAGCTTTATAAAGACTTTAGAGAGACCTTAGTGAAAAAAATTAGTTGAGAAAATGCCGTGCAAGCTCATAGTTGCCAATTTTCGGCTAAAATGTGTAAAAATTGATATTTTTGTCTTTCAAATGGATTGATTGAGATGATTTAAATTTAGGACATTCAAATACGAGATCCAATCAGGCGCTGTCGGAGGACGAGGTAAATCATCATATTCCTACCATTTACGATACCTTTAGGCACCCCAAATCACCCAATCCGAGACGAAAAAGAAGAAGAAGCGTGGTTTCTTCTCGTTTATGCGGATGAGCAAACGTGACAAACATCGTGAGGCGGCATAATCGATCGACTTCGATTCTTCGATTCGTGCCCCCGTTTGAATTGACATTCGTGCATTAATGGGAGTCGAATTCCTGCAAGGCCAGTGCCCTCCCAAGACTCATTTTATTTTTTGAAAATTTGCATATTAGGATTCATCAGTATTAGTTTTGCTATTTTACACCTAAAAACTGTATAATTTCCCTGTCACCCGGGTGTCTTCCGTTATATTCTGAAAAAAATTGGACGTCGACAAATGTGTTTATTATTTTTGGTCCGGCTTGTCTCCCAAATATGTGATATTCTCATCTGTCATTCTAGCCGCCCTTTGAGCCCAAAGAAAATTTATGGCCACGCCATTGGTTTCTCCTGAAATAATGTTGTTTTTTTGAGAGAAATAAATATATTTTCGAGATGACAATGACATGTGACGTTGAAAATATATAGTTTTGGCTATCGTTATCTAAACGATTTAATCGTATTTTTACTCGAAAATCTAACGTTAGCTACCTAAAAAGTTTTTATCTTTTTTTAAATGCGTTTTCAAAAATTCAAGCTTTAATATAATTTTTAAGAGCTTATCCAAGGAGAAAAATGTCCCAAAAAGCCGCAAAAGTTAGCCTGGAAAGCAAAGAAAAGTTGCCCAACAAGATGCACGACGTTGTCTGCGATGCAAATTTGCTGGTGTCGCATATACAGACGGCCAGTGGGAGTAATGAGGTTTGCAAATTTTCATGCAACTTTTTAAATTTGCCGAGTTCTGCTTTAAATTATATTTTTCTTAGCTCCTCGGCACCGCCACGAAGCAGTTTGTCGCCCAGGAAAATACGATCGAGTGCACGGCACAGGTACAATATCGTTTTCGGCTTAAAAATCGCGGCAAAAATACACATCATGAAAAGTTTTCAGGCGATTCAACGGCTTGAACAGCTAGCTGACGGGTTGCATGAGCAATTTGCAACTGCTGGAGATATGTAAGGATTTGCAAAGCAGTTTTTGCCGATAATTTTGAATTTTTGCGTTTTCGGGCCTTAAAGGGATAGGGGCGGCATAAGTCAATCGATTACGCGCGGGAAGAAAATGCCTCTGCGTCTCTCCTCTGGGCGCCCTCTCTCGCCGCTGCATCTGTTGAACCCCCCTTCCCAAGGGGGGTTCAACAGATGCCGTCCTCATCTCTTTAAGTGGAGTTTTTTTGACGTTATGCCCAAGTTGTAGTGTAGTTTTTGCGTATTTTCTCGTAACAAATTCCCAAAAAAAACTTTATCAAAACCTGAAACTGGAAACCAACCACACTAATAGACTCGACGCTCTGCTGATGAACCCGAAAATGTATTAACACGATGGGGGCAAAGGGGGATGCTTGGGGGAAGTAGATACATTTCAACAGCCGGAAATTCGATACAATAGGTAAGTAGAGACAATAGGGACAATATACCAATTGCTAAATTAAATTTTCCCATTTGGAAGCGGAACTTTTGGGGCGGACAGGGAGATGGGAATGCTTTTAGGCGAAAATTGCATTGGATAAAGCTTGTTTGGGGGTGGTGGAACGGAGAATGAAACCAAACGTAAAGTGTAAAGTGTACATAGATGGAATTACCACATTATTTGGCATATTTCCTAGGCGAATTAGCGATCTACGGGGGACTGGGAATGGATGGGGTTGTCAAGGGGGGGAGTGTTGCGCCAAAAATGTGCATAAAAATCGGTTTTTAGAAATTTCAAAGCTCCAACATCTTAGCTCATGACACCTCAAGAGGTATCTGAATTCCTATGTGTTTTTAACCCATAAAAATTTTGATTTTTATGAGCTACTAGTCTATAAGTTTTTAGCGCAACACTTCAAATTCACGGAATGATAAGGTCATAAACCATAAAGGACACTCTCGTATACCGTAACCGGAAAGTACAAAAACAAGGCCACACACAGTACCGTCAACCAATCACACCTGAGCCTCGATAACCGTCAATTCTGAGTACGCGGTGGCAAAGTCGTGGAACTCCTGCGGGGTGGGGCGCTTCGCCGGGTCGATCTCCAGCAGGCTGTGGATCAGCTCGAACATTGAGTCCGAGGTCTCCTCCGGTAGATCAGGGTAATCGTAGGCGTCGTAGTTGTGGCCGGCGGTGAAGAGGAACATGCGGCACATGTAGCGCTCGTCGAAGGGAACCTAGAAATTGAGGTTAAGTACTCCATTGATGTATTGTTTGTCTGTTTAAAGGGACAGACAAGACCGAGCGATGATTTTATGCCTATGTATACATTATGGATCTTGAGTTCCGCCAGACGCATCGCGTGCTCGATCAATTACGCAATGTAAAGAAACTTAAACTCGTCGCGCCCATAACCCAAAATTTGAATTCATAAACCTAGATTCCACCAGCCTGCCCAGCCAGTCCCTTTAAAGCCTTTCCGCCTCTCCCTTGTCTAGTTTTTCCATATACCACGTTTTCCTACCCATATCCATGTATCGCAAACCCAATTCCAGCGCCTCACCCAAGCAACTTCCGCTTCACCCCCAAAGTGCGACCCCACAACAAGGACGGGGGCCCCCGTTTAAATTTGCCCTTTGGGAATACCCAGTTTTTCTACCCGTTTTTCAAGCGCCTAGCTGTTCCTAAGCTCCGTAAGTGCAAAAACAGTAATGCGGTAAAACTCACCATGCCGGTCAAACACTGGTAGATGAGGCACCCGATGGACCACATGTCAACCTTGTAGTCGTATTGGCAGGTTTTGAGGAGATTTGCTCCGACCTCTGGGGCCATGTAGTAGAACGTGCCGGCAACGTTGCACAGTGCGTCTTCACCGATGGTTCGAGCGATGCCTAGAATTTGAGTATTTAATTGGTTGACATGGTGCGTCGGTCGATATACAATTTTGACATGGTGCGTAAGAACAACAAAATACCTTCTAGACTAGACTCTACAATAGAGTATATAATCGTTAGAAATTGTGTCTCAAGGTAACTCGTAACTCTCTACCTTCTCCACCCCTTTAAAACTCACCAAAATCCGTGATCTTGGCGTGGATGAACTCGCGACTGCTTGAAGAAGCATACGAGACCAGGATATTCTGAGGCTTAATATCACGATGGACGATGCGGAGCTCATTTAGTGCTTTGTAGCCTCGGGCCAAGTTGTCGATGATCAACCTGAAAATTAGGATTTTTTTAAAATTAGAATTCAACGATTGATATGCTAATTTTGTTCCTATTCAGATGCAAAGACGTCACCGAGGTCCAAGACACGCTTCATCAGATCGAAAATGCCAAATACACCTCGTAATCGGTTTTCGTCTTTTTCTTAGTTGTGCTACTGTGCTACTTACTTCAATCACTTTCCAATAAACGGTGCTTACCTCAAGTTCTTTGGTGTCAATCTCCCGCTTGGTGCCTTCTTCTCCAGGTGGTTCTCCAGATCCGTATCCAGCAGCTCCATCACGACACAACTTGTGACTGGGTCAATGTCGCAAATGTCGAGCACGCCGACCAGGTACTTGGACTTGAGCGACTTTATGACCTTGAGCTCTTGGTCTTTGATGTTCATCTTGGCGAGGCGCTTGACGGCTACCTGCAAGCGGAGTAATAGTATTTTTCTGGCGTGTAAAATTGCGCTATTAATCCTTCAATTTTTGGCTTGGTAATTTCACCAGAATCAGGACCATTTGCTTTTAAATCAGCTAGCAAACTGAAATTAAAGCGTTGTATTTTTTAGTAGTCTGAGAGACGTTTTTATGGATATTCTTCAACTCTCAAAAATTAATGCAACTTTGCCATCAATGGCCCCTTAAAATTCAGTTTAGCTAGATTCTAGTGTCTTGTTTGCTTTTTCAAACCCCTGGTACCGGGGTCAAACCCGCAAAGGCGTCAGTTTACTTTTTTGATCCTGCTTCTCTTGTTCCCCCCTTTTTTCCAAATTCCAGCGCCCAGACCGGAAATTCAAGCTTCTGCAAAATTTCAAGTGGGCCCCGCACATTTCGGGAGCGCCCATATTGACGTCAGCGCGATTCGGCAGGGGTAAAGCCTCGATTCTCCCCCGGTCCTCGAGCAAATTTTATTTTCTCCCAAAAAACGGCGAAGGGCCAAAGGACCGAGGGCCCGAGGGCTGGCGCGAGCCGTTCTCATTCTGCGTAAACACAAAGGAGGGCGCCTTTCAGACCACATTACTCGAAAAAGGGCCTTTGACTATGGGGCCACATTCATCAGGTGTAGGGAATGGCTGGAGCAGAAGGGCCAGCCGGGGCCCAAGCATATTAAGCCCAGTTTTTTGGCATTTGGGTGCCCTTCAAGCTGGCAGGCTACGCTTGAGGCCGCGTGATCGGCGCAGGCCCAGCAAATTAAGTGGAGGGCATTCTTGGGTTTTTTAGGATTACATGGGTTCGGAGAGCACCCCGTGTGGTGGAGGGAATTTGAATAGGGTATACGGTAGAAGTGATGGATGTATTAAAGGAAATGGGAAGGCAAGTCTAGCGATGCCTCACCTCGCGGAGTGTGTTTCTTTATCCTTACCAGCGCCTTTAAGCGCCTTTAAAGGGGCCAGCAAGACATTGTCACTATGGATTTCCAAAAGATTCTGGAGTAACCGCGACACGCGACGCACCGCGTGTCTTTGCAATGCGTAACGGATTGCAGTACGGTTTTTAAGCGGAAACATCATGTATAAAGATTTGCAAGTACGGTAGAAATCAAGAATCGATAGATTCATGCCATCGAAACCCCTTTAAACCCCGAAATTTCCATGAAATCAGGTAGTCATCCGATTATACAGCAACCCGAAATCTATGACTAACTCCGGTTTAATGAATGGTAGCTGTAAACCCAACTCCAAGCCCCCGGTTAACCTGAAAAAAACAGAGCGACGCGCCGGATTACGATTTTTTACTTAGATTCCACCGGATTTGTCCCCACGGTTTACTCAATGGAGCCCGGAAACCAAAACTACGTAACACTACGCAGCACCACAAAAACGTACCGGTGACTGGCTGCCAATGTCGTGGCCCTTGAAAACAACGCCATAGGCGCCGAGCCCGATCAGGGGAGCTGAAGCTGTCGTGGAAAGAGTATTTATCACCGACAGGGATCTGAAAAAAACAATATATAAAATTTATACACTTTACGATGTTATAGTTTCAAGTTGAGTTTCAGTTAATCTCAAGGCTTCCGCCCACGAATTTACTTCCAGATACCTTTAAAATCCCCTTAAAACCATCCAAGCATCACCTCGTTCCCGCAATTCATAATTCCCGTTTCAGACTCCCATATTTCCAGCCGGGACTACATAATGATCCGGGTAGTCTCTTCCGGGGTGCCGGATGTGGCGTGACCACCCAAAGTGTCCGTAAAAGTTCCGTGTCGCGCTCCGTTTTCGCCTAACTTTCACGGGGGGATTAGAAGTCGCCGGAATTGAATTTGAAATTCGCGATTGCGCCATGGAGCGCGGGGCCCCCGAAAAGGTGTTCCCCTTCCGGGTGTGATTTGATTTGTGTCGCAGTATAGCCGAAACGGAACGAAAAAGCCTTCCAGAAGCAAAGTCGAACTTTGACCTTAAGAACAAATGCTTGCCGTTGCTTCGGTTACGGTAGTGTCAGCTTAAGCTTGGCTTAGGTCAGGGTTAGGCTTAGGCTCAAGCCTAGAAATGAGCTTAGATTAGCGAACCTAGTTCTAGAAAATGCCAACTACGTGATGATCCGTTTTCCGGTTTTAATAATTCCATGGCCATCGCCTACTGAATAAACCCTCACTTCCTGCTCGGAGAACGGCGGCAACGGCGGCTCATCGGAATTAGCCTCCTCTGCGTCAACGACTGGGCCTCCCATCTGAAAATCGGGTAATGACGAAGTGTGAGCTAATTTGAAAGGCGGGTGAGAGTAGAATCTGGTTGATGACCCGGAACATAAAAGGCGAGAGAGAGCGAGATAGAGAGATAGAGAGAGAGAGAGTGAGAAAGAGGGCGTAGAGAGAAGTGAGAGAGATATATATATAACGAAAATACTATTCCGTAGCAGTACCATTTACATCCACAGCAGGATAAATGGGGCAATCGTCATTAGGAATTACTGGAAAAAGAAACGCATCTAAAGGTTGGGGTGCCGCGAGAATAATTGTTCTTTTGTGCGTCAGAAGGCAGGGAATTGTGTCGCTTTTTGACAAACATTATTTGGCATTTTCTAGACTTTTTAGCAAAGAAAAAGAGTAGATTAAGGGAGCAAGGTGAATTGCGATACTTTCATGGAAAAAGAAGTATTTTTGCGGTTTAACAATATTTCTTAAGAACTAAAAATTTTTAACGACGTGAAAAGTAAAAACACAACCACTACGCATCTTTCCAAATGACGAGAACGTTTCCTAATAAAGCACAAGCCCGGCCAGACTCGCGTCAGACAAGATGGGGCCAATTTCCGGCGGCGCCCCCAGAGAAGTGTGCAATCTTATAGGGGGCCGGGGGAACACGTGCGTGGTGAGACCACCGCGGGGTGGTTCCAGCGGGTGAATCATCCCCCCGTGAAGCCGGGGCTGCTGGTCGCGCTAGCCCGGGTTTAACGAGTGTAAATACTTCCCGTACTATGGGCTAGAAATAGACCGCGCAGTGGGAGGACCCAAGGGAAATGACGTGACCAAAGCAAAGAGGTCCCAGGTGGAGGTGTGTGTAAGTTTTTGGATTTCAAGTTGGCAAAGAGCCAAAATAAAAAGATATTTAGAAATTTTCAAGGCCAGGAAAAGCACACGGCCTTTGGATTTTCGTGATATTTCAAAGGGCTCAAGTCTAGGAAACCCCCAGCCGACTTTTTCAACTTTTCTACCTTCCCTTATTTTTATTTTTCGCTAATTTTGTCGACTGAACTGCAATGTAGTCCCACTATAGGCCTACGGCGAATATTTTGGTATACTTTAGAGTCGATAGCACAAAAGGGGGCCGAGATCCAAAAGTTGGTGCCGACTGGGGGTTTTCTAGACTATTACCTTTCAAAGCCTCAAAAGCATTTTGGTGGTAACAACCGCAGGATTACGGTTGGAATTTCCAAGCTTGGTAGGCGCGGAAGGCATCGTTTTCCCCGGTCTAGCATATTTTAAATTCTGAATTTGGAACTTTTTTCCACGGGCTACGATAGTAAATTGTGGGTTTAAAGGAAACTTGAAGGCAATTCCGAAGCCATTTGGTGGACGTTTTATGAATAAGAAATATGAATAAATACAAATCTCAAGAGATACGTAACCCGCAAGTGATTCTATGAGTATTGAATAAGAATTATCTTAAAAAGCCGGGGCTACGGTAGGGAATCGGCAAAATTAAAACAATTTCAAAATTTCCGCAGGTAAAGGGACGGTAGGTACTTGAATTTAAAAGGGTCATCCAAGATAAGATTTGACGTGGTTTTGGGAAGCTAGTTTCAAATTCTGAGCTCAGAATCCCGAAAAACACCCAGGGTTACGGTACCGTCGGACTTGTGAATTTTGGCCCCGGTGGAAGTGGGCGGGATGCCTAGTGACCGGGGTGGGAGGCGGAAGCCCTGCCCAACGCCCATCATTTTGTCTGGATAATTGGCTAATGGCATGGCGGCTCGTGCCCTGCTGTCCCGGCGCGAAAACGGGAAGCCCCACACTTTTGGGAGGTTTTGTGGAACAATAAGGGCAAGAAGCGGGGGGATCATCTGAAAGTTAGCAATTAACATAATGGGAGACTGGTGGGGCTTTTCGGAAAACAGCAAAATAAGGAGAATAGCATCGAAATTGGGAACCGGAAGTCAAGAGCTCGCAAGTTCATGAATCTTGATGTACGGGTTTTTTGAGAAGCGCTAGAATTGTAAACCGTGATTTTAACAGCCGTTTTTCAATCTGGAAAACGTTTAAAAGTCGCAAAATGGCACCCTTAAAAACCTATAGTACAATAATGGTGATACCGGCCGAATCATCGGGCTTTTTAGCTTAGAAAATGCCCCAAAAATTTGAGTCCGACCTTCCCCATCTCCTAAAAGCCACCGGCATCTTTTTCTCGGACGCCTGGCCTCTAGACGTGTTGTGTCTATCCAAAAGGGCCCTTCAGATCCAATTTTCAGAAGGCTTCCCAGCAGACCCTCGCGCCGAGTGTAAGCGAATGATGGAATGCCGAAAGTTCTTAGCCTGCCCTAAATACGCTAGGCGAGCTATTTTAGCCGTCAAAACAGCTGCTCCCTGAATTCGGGCAGCTAAAAATTGACAAGCTGCCCGTTCGCCGGCACCGGGAAAACGCTATACGGTCAAGTGGGTTTGGCCGGCGGTTATTTCAGCCGTGAACAATTCATCGCTGGCCCTGCGGGGTGGGGAAGGCCGCCGGAAATGAATGACGGTCGAGGGGAAAAACGGAGATCACGAACATGTGGATGGATAAAATTTGGGAGGCGTTCAAAGCCCGACGTAACGGCCTTTGTGAGTGGAGTCAACATATTCTTTGGGACAATCCCTAGTTTTCCTCAAGGATCTGAAATTACTTGTGAACCAGCACAAAAAATAATATAGAATCGACTCAGAAACTCGGTAAAATAATGGTTTTTCCGAATTTTGGGTGGTTCGGGGTCATAAAACCTGGAATCCTCGAGATTTCACGAAACAAAAGCAATAAAAGGCTCATAAAGACGTCTGGGTGGTAAATCCTGAGAAAATCTGTCAAGATGAAAGTTGGAAAATCAAAGTTTACATTGCTGGTCTGTGCCATAAAACCTGGGAAAACTTTTGGACGCTTTTTTGGCGCATTGTGAAATTGTGGTAAAGCGCCAGGAAAGATTATACAAA